>PVIW01002219.1:0-72700 GCA_004026585.1 Noctilio leporinus
CTTTCATATGCCTCTGGGCCCTTTGTATATCTTCCTCAGTGAGTTGTCTGTTCAGGTCCTTTGCCCATTTTTTAATTGGGCTGTCTGTCTCCCTGGTGTTGAGTCGCATTAGTTCTTTCTATATTTTGGAGATCAGACCCTTGTCTGAGGTATCATTGGCAATTATGTTTTCCCATACAGTTGGTTCCCTTTGAATTTTTCTGATATTTTCTTTAGAACAGAAACTTTTAAATTTGATATAGTCCCATTTGTTGATTCGTTCTTTGATTTCCTTTGCCCTTGGTGAAGTATCAGTAAACATATTTTTGCATAGGATATCCAAAAGTTTACTGCCTATATTTTTCTCCAGGACCTTTATGGTGGCACTGCTTATATTTAAATCCTTTATAGACATGGACTTTTTAATTTGACACAATCCCAACCACTGTTTATTGTTTCCTCAACACTGGGGTTGAATATTGGTTGTCTTTTATTATTATCCTCACATCATTAGGTAGTGGTAAACACTGTTTTTTATGATAGTGAAATATTTATCTTTACTCATTCTCATGTCTCCCTAAAGATAGTAAAAACAAAAACTAGGCAAAGAAGACCATGTACTTAAAAAACTAGAACCTATTTCCGAGTGGAGCAAAAACCATTTTTATATATTTAATATGCTAAGTGGATTTACTTTTTAAAATTTTGTTTAATTTATTCACCTACATAATCTGCCTGACCCTCACAGGTGTTTACACTAGCATTTATAGCTAACAACATCTCATTGACAAGGCATAAGGTCTGCCATTTCCCTCTTCCTATCATTGAGGCAGGGAGGGAACAGGTGTGACTAATAACTGCCATTCCACAAAGCTCTGGCTACTCCATTTCCTGTCTTAACATACCCCTGTCTAATTTATACCTACTAATTTGCGTTTCTATGTCCCTGCACATTTTCCCTCATTTTTTCCCTTAACCCTCCCAACTAATAACCCTCCAAATGATCTCCATATCTATGATTCTGTTTCTGTACTGGTTGTTTGTTTACTTTGTTTTTTTAGATTCAGTTGTTGATAGTTGAGGATTTATTGCCATTTTAGTGTTCATAATTTTGATCTTCTTTTTCTTAAATAAGTCCCTTTAACATTTCATATAACAATGACTTGGTGATGATGAATCTTTTTAGCTTCAGCTTGCCTAGGAAGCACTTTATCTGACCTTCCATTCTAACTGATACCTTTTCTGAATAGAATAATCTAGGTTGTAGGTCCTTGCTTTTCATCACTTTGAATTCTTCTTGCCAGTTCCTTCTAGCCTGCAGTTTCTTTTGAGAAATCAGCTGGAAGTCTTCTGGAACTCCTTTATAAGTAACTACTTTTCTCTTGTTGCATTTATGATTCTCTTTTTATCTTTAACCTTTGGCATTTTAATTATGATGTGTCTTGGTGTAGTCCTCTTTGGGTCTATCTTATTTGAGGTTCTGTGCTTCCTGGACTTGTATATCTATTTTCTTCACCAAATTAGTGAATTCTTTCATTATTTTTTCAAATAATTTTCAATTTCTTGCTCTTTCTTCTTTCCTTCTGGCACCCCTAAGTGTTCTCCCAGAGATGCCTTACCCTATCCTTGTTTTGGAATTTTTTCTTCTTGCTGTTTTTATTGAATTTTTTCTTCTTCTTTGTCTTCCAAATCATTGATTTGATTCTCAGCTTCATCCATTCCACCATTGATTCCCTATAAATTTTTCTTTATTTCACTTAGTGTAACCTACACTTCTGCCTAGGTCTTTCTTATACTGTTGAAGTACCCAGTGAGTTCCTTGAACATCCTAATAACCAGTGTTTGAACTCTGCATCTGATAGGTTGCTTATCTCCATTTTGTTTAGTTCTTTTTCTGGAGTTTTGTTCACTTCTTTCATTTGAGCCATATTTCTTTGTCTCCACATATTGACATTTTCCCTGCATTTTTTCCCTCTGTATTGGGTTGAGCTGCTTTGACTCCCTGTCTTAGTATTGCAGCCTATTGTAGAAAAGCACACCTATATATAAGTTGAATGGGGTAGAGCCTTAGGTAATCACCAGGGTGAGGCAACCTATGTGCTTTGATGTGGTGTCACTGCTCTGTGGCTTTGTGTGGTGGTGGGGGGCTCAGAAAGGGGCCTCTGGAGTTTTGTCTGGAAGGAAACTCTACCTAGTACCCACCTTGATGCCACACTTCAATTTCTGCCTGAATGCTACTGATGCCCTTCTAGCTACTGTCCTGGTACTGGATCCAGAAGAAGTGAGTCTGTGTAAGTCCTAGGACCATTGTGGGCCCTTTAAGAAAAGACTTCTGAGAATCCCACAGTTTCTTTCACTGCCCCGACCTCCACATGTTTTTACATCCAGAAGTTATGGGGGCTTCCTGGCACTAGAACACTGGGCTGGGTGGTCTAGTGTGGGGCTGGGATTACTCACTCCCGAAGGATCCCTTCCAATTTTTATCAACCACATCGGGGTGTGGGACCACCTGTCCTGCATCTCCAGATCTCCATGCTTCATCCCAGTGTCTCCACACGTCCACCCCTCCTACCTGTTTGGATAAATGTGACTTCTTTAATTCCTTAGTTGTTGTATTTCCACATAGCTCCATTTTCTGACAATTCTGGATGATAGTTGTTTTGTAGTTTACTTGTGATTTTTGCTGTGGTTGTGCAGAAAGGCAAGTGGTGTTTACCCATGCCCCCATGTTTACTGGAAGATCAGTGATCCACATACAGTTTCTGACCCAAGTCATAATAACAGCTGGAACTGATTTAAAGCCAGACAGTGGTTTGTTTGCTTATCTAGTGTTTTAATAGATTTCTAAATTCATAGGACTTGGGCATATTTTCTAGATTTTACCATGATTGGTCAGCTGTGATATATCCTGTATTTTTTTTTTTTAATTAAGCATGTTGTTCTAAAAGTTTGATTTTAAGAGTAACCAGTTCCTGCCTCTATAAAGACCCACTTTCCATTGATAGCTTTATTCTTGGGTTACAGAAGCCTCAGAATTAAGGCTGCACAGCTTTGACAGTCAAAATGATTCTTCACACCTGGTTAAAGGGTGTCTCCCCACTCTTAACACACATTGATGGTTTTCACAGAGCTGATTTTTCTTTTCCCATCAAATGTACCTTCAAATACAAGGTCCTCTACGTAATCTGTTCCTTCTAGGCTTCAGCGCCCTTGGTTTTAGAGTCCCAATAATAATTCTAACCCAATGGTACTGGTTCCGCCCCTCCTTCAGTCCCTGAGGCTCCTCAGGTCTCTTTCTTCTTCAGTTTGGCTCCTTCAGAGTAAAGCAGGAAGCCCTGTGAGGTCAGGTTACCCCTGTACCTGCTGCTGCTGGTGTCTGCAGTGAAGAGCTGTCCGTGCTGCCCCCGGAGAGCAGCTGGTTCTTCCTGGAGAACTCGGAGGTTCAGCACCTGGCTGATTTCCCTTCACAGCTGTGGGAGGCTCCATGCCATGCCACCACCCAAGTGAGCCCCAAAGTAGCCCAATGGGATCTCCATATCTCATATGGTCCCTGAGGAAACTGGCTCTTTCAGCTTCTGCCTGCAACCTCTCTTTGCAAAGGGCTTAATAAGAAGCCTGCTCCTACGGCGGGCCAGGGCCCAGGAACTAATCCATCTTGCCCTCCCAGCCTCTCCCTTCTGAGGCACAAGCTTATTTTTGCACTTTGCATAGGGGAAAAACAAGAAAATCAATGTTCAGAACCTACCCTACTACTCACAACCGCATGCCCAGACATGCCTACATCCCGCATGGGACCCCTGTCATATGCCTGACCCTCTTCCCCAAGCAACTGCAGAGGGCTCACCCTCTCAGGGGCTCTACAGCTGGTTTAATGCTCTGTTGTCACTGTGGTGCAATTCTTAATCACTTATCCTAGGACTTGTACTTTATAAATGAATTTCTGATGGGACAATGGAGCATGTGAGTGTGAGCAGTGTGATATGCATAGTCCCAAGTCTGCTGCCACAGTGGGAAGCATTCACGCCAAGTGGTTGGCTGAGCAGCCTGCGTGGGACCTGGGCCAAGACCGGTGGTGATGACAGTGTCAGTAGCAACAGAGGCAGCAGTGGTGGCTACAGCAGCCAAGCCCTAGGAGAGAGGAAGAACCCTGCATAAGAGCAGCAGCTGGGCCACTGGAGGAGGACACATGCCTGTTTGTTCCCAGACCCATCCTTGCAGCATCTGCATGAATATCAACTCGCTGGCCTAAACACAAGGCAGACACTGCCAAAGCTCACACAATAAAATTTCTCAGTAGGTATTTATGAAATAAAGACACATAGCCCTAGCCCTGGCTGGTATGGCTCAGTGGATTGGCGCCAGCCTACAAACCCAAAGGTCGCTGGTTCAATTCCCCAGTCAGGGCACATAACCAGGTTGCAAGCCAGGTCTCTAGCTAGGTCCCCAGCTGGAGGCAGGTGAAAGGCAACCATATACTGATCTTTCTCTCCCTTTCTTCCTCCCTCCATTATTCTCTCTAAAAATAATAAATAAAATCTTAAAAAAATAAAAAAGCCACTGAATGCTGGTTTTTTTTTTTTTTTTTTTTTTTTAAGACATACAGCCCTAAGCAGTTGGTCAAGAGCATTGTCCCAAAGAGCATATGCCAAAGTTGCAGGTTCGATCCCCAGTCAGGGCACATACAAGAAAAAAAAAAAAACAATGAATACATAACTAAGTGGAACAACAAATAGATGTTTCTTTCTCTTTCTAAAATCAGTTTTTAAAATGTAATAAAGATATTAGGGAGTTACTAGAATTCTTCAAAAAGTTAAGACTCTCTAGTTTTGAAAACTGCTGCAACAGCCTTAGAGTAGAAATTTCATTTAGAATGTTGTATTTGATGGAAAAAATAAATGATTTTCATGAGAAGCTTTAAATGAACCAATTTTTAATAAAGAAGACAATCATAAAATTAACTTACTTTCTAAGATACAGTTACAGAATGCACAAATGGATGTTCTGAACCATGTAAAATCATGAAGCCACTTTTGTTCTCTTGTATGATTTTCCCAAATTATAGGAAATGTTAGAGGAAACTTTAAAATGCCAGCATATAAAATTACCTTAAAATTAAATTCAGACTACATAAAACTGGTTTGTCTGAAGAGTTAAATTTTTGGGAAAAATTGTTTCACGAGGATCATCAGCTCTAGATGAGTACTAAACTTTGCATTTCAAAATAATTTATCAGTAATTTATTCCAATGTTACCATAGCTCATAAAGTTCTCTTAATAGCTCAGTAACAGTTACATCATGAGAATGATTATTCTCAAAATTAATATCATCAATTGTCAGTTTTTAATCTTGCATTTGCCAAGAGTGACTCATCATGCCTTTAATTATATTGAATAAAAATAAATTGCTATAAATATGATTTTAAAAAACCTTATGACCAGTCAAAATACCACATTTATAAGGTACAGTGATCATATTACATAAAATTATGACACCAAATTGTTATTTTCCAACTTGTAAATTTTGTTGCTAGTCATATATTGCTATTTGTTTACCCATTATGTTTTATAAGTAAAAAATATTTTTAAAGGAAAAAAACTTAATATTTTAGCACTTCTAATGGCTCTCTTCCCCACTTTTTAAAACAACTTGTGCTGCATTTTTATTTTGCACTGGGCCCTACAAATTACGCAGTTCACTCTTTTTCCACATAGACTACATGCTCAGGACCTTAAGTTTTCCTTTATGTGGCATGTTTCTGAATGTTATTTCCAATCCTTCTACTACTTTCATCCTTGCTATCTTTCTTTCGCAGAAGTCCTTCCTACAAAACTGCTTGCAGACCTCTGGTATTCAGGTCGACATGGGGATGCACATTACTAACACACAGCCATTTAGGAGGTCACATCAGTTTGTTGGCAGCCTTCTTTCACTGTTGGCCCAGGCTACTTCTGCACTCAACTCGAAAGTCCAAAATATTTCTATCCTCACTTGCTGGTAAGCCACGCCTCACTCATTTCGTATATGCTCTTTAATACCTTTTTTTTACAGCTCTATGCTGTCTCTGATTCCATTAGAATGTTTCTTCTGTTTTCACCTTGGCTGCTGATAAAAATGGGACTTGTTGGGAATTGTTGCCTAATACAGCAGAGCAGGGGTCTGCCACCACTGGGCTTGGCTTGGTCTGTTGGAGGCAAAAACAGCACTAGTTGTTACTGGAGGTTGGACCTCAGTTCAACAACCTCAATTCTTGAGTTCTGGCTGAGAGAAGAATTCAGAGTGAAGACTCGAATTCTCAGGAAAAAAAGTTACAGAAGCAAAATAAAGACCCTTGGAGTTTAGGAAAAAGAGAGACAAAGAAAATGCACAAATGGTCCTAGGGGAAAGGAGTGAGGAAAGGCAAGGGTGTGCACCTGTTTGTGGGGGGGGGGGGGGTGCTGGGTGATGCAGAGAATGCACTGGGTTCTTAGTCTTGAGAGGTTTTAAAGGGAAGCCTCAGGGAGGATCTCAATCGAATATTCATCAACTTCCAAGGTGTGCCTTGCGGTCTCCCCTGATTGGTCAGTAGGGGAGCACAGATCTTTATTCAGCACAGCCGGCCCTGACGTGACCCATAGCACCACTTATCTGGTTTTCTGGGCCTGGAGCTGAAACACAACTGAGATCTAGATGTATTTGAAGCCGGTCAGAGAACCTCATTGTTTTGGGGGGTTAATGCATAAGGGCTATTCTATAGCCCCCCTTCTAAGGGGGCCTAACTACATCACTAGCAACATCCTAGGGGAGGAAAAGTCAGGGGAGGATCTGAACTGTGTGACCAGCAATATGAAAGATCAGGGCGTTATCATTAGTATTTAACTAACTATTAATTTTTAAAAAGGGGGGGTAGTGAAGGAATTTAGACATTGAGCTTAATAAAATGGGGAGCAATATTCTGGTTTCTCCTCAGATCGTAAAAATCTTTTGCCTTTTACTGAAATGGGGGAGCATGAGCCTGCTTGATTAGCCAGGTAGGTACAGCTTCACACAGGCCAGGGGACGACAGCATTGCTCCACCCAGGGGGCTAACACTCCTCCCTTCCTCACACTGTCATCGGATTGTAGCAGGGGGAGGTGCTGGACCACCTCCTGCTGTGTATCAGTCCAACTAAGTGGTATAGATCCATCCAAAGCTCACAGAAGCCGGGGAAATTGGTCATTTTTTAAAAAGCTCCTCATCTTCTCCAATCCCAAGCTAATATAATTCCAGGGGAACAAAGACTCTCTCTCTCTCTCTCTCTCTGTCTCTCTCTCTCTCTACCTGGATGGGTACTGACCAATTAGCAGCCACCTGTGGGCTCCAAAGGAAGTAAGCTTTCTCTCTCTCTCTTGCCTGGGAACCCACACTCGCCCCATGCACTTGCGTATCCTCTCTCTTTAGCCATGTGGCCCCAGCAGCCACATACATGGCCCACAGCTATGCAGACTCCACATGCAGGCTCCCAAAGGAAGCCTCAGTAGGAAGCCTTGAGTACCCCAGCATGGCAAAGGACTGCAGCTGGAAGCAATGCTAAGCTAGCAGGATGCTGGACTAGATTGTATAGATACTCTGGAGACCAGCTTTTGTTTTGGCCTTGCTGAGGACACTGTTGCACCTTTTCTGTGGTGACACAGACAAAGATGGGACACAGGGAAACTTGACATCGTCAATAAAGTTTACCTTGGAACTCCATCCTCTCGTACAGGTCTCAGGGAATTGTTTTCCTCATGACACTGCAAGAGCTCACCTTCCACTGGTAACAAGGCGGTCTAAACTGCATGATCAGAGATATGCTAGGGTAGGAAAGGTAACCCTGGGGGTGGGATCTCAGCCCAGTTTTGTCCGTTGCTAGGCACCTGGGGCTTTCCACCTTGGTGACCTTGCACACCTGGCCTGTCATCCTTGCTCTGCTCATGCCCAACTGCCTACTACAGGTCCTTGGCTTCTGCTCCTTCCTCTTCCTCTCTCTCCTATTCCCATTTACCCAAATATCCACGCTGCCTCTCCAAAGTATTATCTTTGATCATCTTCCCCCTATTTGGCATTCTGCTAAGGATGCTATATTCAGAAATAGCTCTGGTTAAAATGGTAAAGTGTTTCAATCTCTCTTTCTTTCTGCTTCCCTTATTTTAAAGTTCCTAACTCAGAAGGCAAGCAGTTGAAGAGGCTGCTGTGTCTGGGTTCCTCATTGTTAGAATTGGCTTGAGTCTTCTCCAAGGCGGGGTACCACTTGCAAAATCTGCAGCAAAAGGAAAGACAAAGACAAGACAAATGTTGAAGTCCTTGGGATTTAATTTCCCTCCTAGGAGAACTTCCTTCAATCCAATAATGTTGTGCAGAAGACATGGCTTTGGAAAGAGCATCTTATCTCTCTTATTGGATCCCTGACAGGTTGGCTATGTACCTCATTTAGGTAACAAGAGTTTCGAAAAGATAAGAGTGTGGGACTAAAGATAGACAGGGAAGCAGCAGAGAGTACGATTTAATTTCCTGTTCTTTTGGATGTTATGCCACCACCCTTTCCAACTATAAACCATTACATGTGAGTCCTTGTCTTCAGCCTGACCTCTGGCTCTACCTTCCAGATAAGAGATTTTATACCTCTGAGGTGGGATTCACCTATTCCACATCTAAAGCATCTTGGATTCCTTGTCCAGAGCTGATGACCCCTCCAGTTTCGTCATTACCTGTAACCCCAGTTTTGGAATCTATACCTGGTTGAAGCCTCAGAACCCATGAACCCATGAACTCTTTACAGACCTTAGCACCAAGGTTTGCTTTCTTTGTGCTTTTTATGGATCCTCTGCCTGATTCCTGGATCGTGACCCTTCTCTAGGTTGAAGCCTCATCTCTGTTGCAGTGCAAGCTGGCCTCAGTTGCCCTGGTCCATCTCCAACACTTTCCATCACCTTTATGCTGCTGTGACAATACAGCTCCTGTTTCTTCCTCATCGTTTAACTTACATGTTGGTTATAGTTGTAAACTGCTGGGGCAATCGTTTAGAAAATAGCCTCTCCTAAGAGTTTCAGGAAAGGTGCTCCCCTGAATCAACCAGACATTTCCTTTCCATTCCTATATGAGCAATAGATCTCTCATTTTTTGCAACCAAACTAAACCACTTCATTTTTACAACCATTGTGTATTGTGAACAGATGGGCTTTTTGTAAATCAGACCATACTGTCAGTGATCCAGAACTCTTTATCAAAAGTAATGCTGAGAAAAATCTTACAAATTTAAAAATAAACTTACTTTCACTACTTTAACTGCCTCCCAAAGCTGAATTTTCATTTGTAAGTTGTCACTTAAGTGGCACATGGGTTCTCTACCACCTGACTGCTCTATTCTCTGCTCTGTAAGACTCCTTTTGCAGTATGTTCACGATAATGGACCTCATCCAAGTTGCATGCCTTCCCTATTGCATTTATGTATTTATAAAAAACCAGTGTTTTGGATGCTACATTTAAAGGTTGAAGGCCCTTTCTGAAATACAGTTCTAAAAATGTTTAAATTAACTGATTTCAGATGCAGATTTTGCTGGGTTTCATTGTTGTTGTTGTTGTTTTATCAAGAAAATAGATATGGTGCATTACAGGTGAAGTTGTCATGACAGAATGCAATGGTTGTTCTGCTTCCAACAACACCCTTTTGGGGTTGTCACTCTGTACTTGTTGAAGAGCACATCTGCGCCTTGAGCATGCATGGAGTCCCTGGTTGGACAAGTCTCAGCCCAGGTCCATGCTTTGTGGTCTGTATCTGCAGGCAGGCTGCTCATGGAGAGAAGGGGACCTGGCTTTCACCAAGTTCTCAAGCTGTCTTCTCCTGTATTGCTACTGAGTAGTTCTTTTCTTTTTAATTTTATTTTTATTGTTGACATTACTACCGATGGCCCCATTGTCCTGACCCCTTTGCTCACCTCCACCCAGTCCATTGCCCCTCCTCCCTCTGGCCAGCACCACAATGCTGCTTATGTCTATGGGCTATGCATATATGTTCTTTGGCTAATCCCTTCACCTTGTTTCACCCAGTCCCCTTCTCCTCACTACCCTCGGACAGGTGTCAGTCTCTCCCATGTATCCATGTCTGTATTTTTTCAGTTTATTTTGTTATTAGATTCCACATATAAGCGATATCATGTGGCTTTTTGTCTGTCTCTGACTGGCTTACTTCACTTAGCAAAATAATCTCCAGCTTCATCCATGCTGTTGCAAAAGGTAAGATTTCTTTCTTTTTAATGACCACATAGTATTCCATTGTGTAAATGTACCATAGGTGTTTTTTTTTAAATCTATATATCTACTGATGGGCATTTGGGTTGTTTCCAGATCTTGGCTATGCAAGCAATGCAACTATGAACATAGGGATGCATATGTTCTTTCCAATTGGTGTTTCAGGGATACTGAGCACTTCTGACTGTTCTCAGGCCCTGCCCTCCTTCGGGGCCTCAGACTTAGAGGGGCTCTGGGGACTGCCTTAAAGTCAAGTTTATATATCAATGAGGAGTTACAGACTGTGCCTCCAACTAAAAAGGCTGATTTCCCCAACAACTTTCTACTTGATTTTAAAAGACTTTCTTCTCTCTCAATGCATAGGCTCCAAAAGGAGAATTAATTTTCCCAAGAGATAGAGCTTCCAAGACACAGATTCCAGCTCTGGTCTTCCTTCTTTGGGATCATGCTTGACATTCAAGGCAAGCAGGGACCTTTGGGACTCAGTTAGAATAAAAGGAGCCAGGGAGCCCTCTATTTGCATGGAATCTCACTACAGGTGTGCTTATGCGAATACCAGGGAAGGAGAAGAGGGAGACATGTCAGCTCCTCTTCTGCATTTCCCTCCTATCTGAGAGTCATCAGTCAAGACAGCTGGACTTCCCAACTAAAAACCGAGAGTGTTCATTCCTATAAGACTCTTCAAGAAATTACACCTGAGTCCTCTCATGTATCATAATTTTTTAAATGGGGTAGTAGACCTCCTCTACACTGTTTCCCCTAACACATACACACTCACTCACATCTCTTTTTTTTTTCCTTTCACTGCAGACAGTGTGATCACTGAAGGAAGGGAGGGGACTGATCTACACTAGTATTTGGAAGCCTCAGTGATGCTGATGCTGTTCTCCCTCTAAGGGAGGAGATTGAGGTTCTAGAGAACTCCAAGCCAGGAGGTGCAGAACAGATCTGAGTTTTACCCTTATCCACTGTGTGATCTTGGGCAAGTTACTATTGTAAAACTGGGGAATAATAACAATAGCTGCCAGGCATTGGCAGCTATTTAATAAAAGTTAATACCCTGACTAATTAGCCTTCCAGAATTATCTCTTTTAATTAATTCTTACAACAATCCAATGAAGAAGATACTGTTCCTATCTTTTACTTTTTCATCATGGAAAAGCCAAGAAATAAAAACTTATTTCAGGGATAAAGTGGAGTGATTAATGTTTCAAAATAAGAGAGAAGCACAAATTCTTTCCATGGTTGGCATGGCAGGCCCCCACCCTTCTCTCCTTCCATCCATCAACTAACCCATCCACCCAGGACTCCACAAAACTCGTGGTACTTTTCTGCAATGCCCACCCCACCAATTAATGCAGCTAAACGTTACAGGGGTATCAAACTCATTTTCACTAGGGACCGCATCAGCTTCCCAGTTGCCTTCAAAGGATCGAATGTAATTTTAGGACTGTATCAATAGAACTACTCCTTAACAGTTCTGAGTAGAAACGAGGCGCCGGGCCGTGGGTGCTGGACTGGATAAAACAAGGTGGAGGGCTGGACTCATCCCACGGGCCTTGTGTTTGCCACCCATGGGTTAGCACTTCAGGTAAACAGACAGAACTGAATGGTCCAGAGATAAACTTGACCTTTGGCAAATAGCTAGTACACTTTATGACACAATAGCTCTAGGAGAGGGCCAGGGAAAGGGCCAGAGCGGTGGCACCCCTGAAATCCCACCTAGTGACCTGGGGCCATGGGAATTTGCCATCGTTGGGGAAAACATCCCTCCCACACTCACATGCTAGCAGAGCCTCGTGTCCTGGCTCTACGTGTGTTATAAATTGATTTAAATTTTTTCTCTCTTGTTTTATCTTCTGCTTTCCCTACATCCCTGATGGGAATAGAATTGTGGTAGATTTTAGGTAATAGCCTCACAGCCTTCGTTTTCTTTATCTGAGAAGTTTGACTCTGGGGATACCAGTTGTAATTTTATGCAAAATAGCCTAGAAATCATTAATTTTTCAGCCAAGGGTTATGCTACCTTCCTAACAGGACTGCAGGGCTAATTAAAACAATGCTGTCCTCAAGTCTTTCAGAAAAAAACAAACATGCAAACAACTTTCATGCAAGCCTTGCACAGGTGACTGCAGATAAAACTATGAGCTTGAAACAAAATTTTCCAGAGAAGCTTTCTCTACTGGCTTTGTAGCCCCACCTATGCTTCCCCAGAGATGTCAGCAATCAGCGCAGGTGCAAACACACAACCTTAATAAATAGTGTGGCTCCACTATTTATTAGACTTTCTGCTCTCTCCTTTGGAGATGACAGGCCTGGATTAGAAGGAGCAACTGGAGACTAAAAAAGAAACTGAAATAAAACATAAAAATAAGAAGAAAGGAATAAATATTAAAATAAATACAGGCTCCACTTTCCTGTGCAGGATAAAGGACCTAGATACAGAGATTAATGAGTCTATCATGAGTGACATAATTAACCTCATAGCATGTTAAAGGAGGTTGGGCTTAAGATGCTCTGATATGGATTGGGAGGGAAGGTGGACCACCTGCTAGGGGAGGGGATAAAGGGGGAGAAGCCAGGCTGGCAAGACCAGGGATTCAGAGAATGTGAGGCAAGGTGAGGGAGGTGGGGGGCAGTGAGTTTGAAATATCAGAAGGACCTGGTAAGGAGAGGTGGCAGGTGTTCCAACAGGAGGAAGAAAGGGTAAAGTCCCACATTAGGTATGCTCAGAAGAGTCAGGGCATGGGAAAGGGAAGAGTCAAAAACAGGACAAATTCAAGAATAGAGCCACCAGGCAGATTCCCAGACAATAGAGACAGAGACACAGGAGATGATCCAACACAATGAATTACCATCACATTTGTGAGAACCAGGGCCCCCAGAGTCAGAGTGGACCCACAGCCAAGGTGTGGATGCTGAGCCATCACAGCTGCCATAGAGCTCCTCTACCAGGTTTCCCAGCCTGAGGTCATTGGCCCAGAGCCTGGGGCCAGGGCTGAGCTTGCAAGGCTAAGGAACCCACATGGGATGGAGGGGCTTCAGACCTGTCACCTGTCATGTCTGAAGACCTTATGTGCAAATCTGCTACTACTTAGAGCAGTGGTTCTTAGCCCTTGTTCAACTTTAGAATCACCTGGGGAGTTTTAAAATATACTGATACCTAGGCAATCCCTTTCTCCTACCCCATACCCATTAAATGAGAATATATTATTCTCCGGTGATGTCCATGTCAGCCAAGGTTGAGAACCACCAACGCACAGACAGGAGTTACACTTAGTGACTGCAAATGTACTGTGCAACGTAGCAACCATGATCAACATGTATAAAGAGCATACAACATGAGACTGGTTTGAATTGAGATGTGCTGGATTTTGAAATTTATTTCTGAAAAAAAGTATGTATTTCATTAGTAATGAGATATTTGTTGAAATGACATTTTTGGTTAAATAAAATATATTATTAAAATTAACTTCATCTTTTTGCTTTCACTTGCCTTAATGTGGCTGCTAGAAAACATACACTTATATATGTGGTTTGCATCAAATTTCTTTTGAGTTGCGCTGCCCAGAAGTTCCAGTTCACCAACCACACAACTGAAATTACTTTTCCAATATTGATTGCTGCTCCAGATGGTAATGGACTTTGGCGGGGGAAAGGCACTTACCACAGTTTGTTATTATACATTTATTTGTGTGTTTACTTGTTTAGTGTCTGATGTCCTCAGTGGACCATCAGTTTACCTTTTTTAACACCAAGCGGAGTATCTGGGACATAGTATCTGTTCAACAAATACTTGTTAAGTGACTGGAAGAAGGAATAAATGAAAGGACAAACAAATGAATAAAATAAATCTTTCCTATTGCTACTAAACACAGAGGTTCATCAAGTCTCCTGTTTAAACTTGCACTGCAAAAATATAAAGGGGTGGGATGCATTTTGCTTAGAAGGGAAGGGCTAAAGCAGAGGGGAAGTGGAAGGACTCTGAAGGCAGAAGGACTTTGGGCTCAAATCCAAGCTCAGCCAACGCAACTCTGTTAGCCTCTTGGGCTCTAGTTTCTCCTATCTGTGAAACTGAGATAAGATTATCTCAAAGGGTTATTGTGTGATGAAAGGGTTAGTAGTGCCTAGCACATTGTACTAAATGTTGGCTTAAGAAGGAAAGAGAACAGAGTAGTCTTTGAGATGCAATCTCTTCTCCACAGGAGGTTGTGGCAGTTTTTTCCCTCCTCCTGGGCAAACATGCTGCCCCTACCTGAGCTGGGTATTCTCAGTTCTTCAAAGTCTGATGTGCTTTGGGGCATTTATGCCATTGGAAGAATTTACGGAGGAATTAAACTTCTTGTATCTTTATGCTACATAAGAATTTTGCTTTGGCTGATGGCACAGCTGTGTGGCCATTATTCTCAACCTGCTTCTTTCTGCCCACCTTTATCAGCAAAGCACTTTTTAAAAAGTATATTTTATTGATTATGCTATTACAGTTGTCCCAATTTTTTCCTCTTTGCCTCCCTCTCTGCCTGGTACCCTCCTTCCCTCTAGCAATTCCCCCTTAGTTAATGTCCATGGATCATGCATATAAGTTCTTTGGTTTCTCCATTTCCTTTACTATTCTTAACGTCTGCCTGCCTATTCTGTACTTACCAATTATGCTTCTTAATCCTTGTACCTTTTCCCTCATTCTCCCCCTTCCCCTTACCCACTAATCTCCCTAACTACTATTGCGTTCCTGTTCTAGTTGTTTGCTTAGTTCGTTTTGTTTTTGTTCTTTAGATTCTGTTATTGATAGTTGTGAGTTTTGATCTTCTTTTTCTTAAATAATTCCCTTTTACATTTCATATAATAAGGGCTTGGTAATGATGAACTCCTGTAGCTTTATCTTGTCTGGGAAGAACTTTATCTGCTCTTTCATTCTAGATAATAACCTTGCTGGATAGAGTAACCTAAGCTGTATGTCCTTGCTTTTCATTACTTTGAATACTTCTTGCCAGCCCCTTCTTGCCTTTTTGGATGAGGTCTCAGATTCAGATCCAAACCTTTGGAGATAAGTTTGGGGGCATCTTTTGCACCCTTATCTTGTTGGCCACAGAAGAAATTGCCTTCTTACCTTGCTACGCGTAGCCCATGCCACAACCCATGCAAACAAAGAAGGAGCATTAGGAAACATGAAGTTTGACCAGTATACTCCAAAATATTCCAGTTTAATCAAACAGAGCTACAGTTGAAGAGGGAGTAAGGATGGCTATCAAGAAAAAGAAAATAAGTTTATCTTCTCCTTTGGGGTTATTTGAAATTAATTTTCAATCCAAATTTAGATAAATAAAATATCTATATGTACATGTTTAGTAATTTATGTTTCTTTGAGACAGGTAGAAGCTTATCTGTGTGCCAAGGTTGATGCAGAGGTGATCTGCAAGATTTCTACAAAACCCTCATTCCCAGGTTTGGAATTGACAAACACAGGCACATACATATGACAGGTCAGGACTTGAAGTTGTGAATACTACAGAATCATTACTGCTGTCAATGCCCACACTGTCTGCAGTCTGTAGAGGGGACAGAAGGTCAAAATGGGATTAAAATAATAAACTGGTCAAAAACTGGATGGAAGAAGCCAGATAGATACACTGCCTCTGGACCTTAGGTTGATTAGGTCTACAACACACAAATTGCCAAGACTTGACTCTCATGAAATATTAATGAGATGCTAGTTTCTAACTTAGCAGCTAAGACTAACAGAACATTGCTGAGCCAGATAAAGTAGTGTTAATATTGCAGGGTGTTAACAAGGGTGTCAAGGAACTATTCAAGGCTCAGAAAACTCTATCACTCATCTGGACACATAGGACTATGATATAAAGCCAGATGCCTGGTCAAGTTTCATCAGCAAAAACCATTAGTTAAGCCTCTTTGGAAAGGGCTTCAACAGGTTCTGTTGCACTGGCTAGTGTCAGGGTCTTTGTCTTGGATCCTTGCCTCCCACTGAATGAAGACATGGAACACAAAGAATTATTCATCTTTATTTATATCATCAACACAGGCATTGGCTCACTTCCCACTTGAGTCCAGACCCATCTAGACTACCCACAAGAAGCCCTTGACAGTGACCTGAAACCACATAGAGAGCTGGCCAGCCAACTCTAACTATGATCCAATGACTAGCACTTCACCCTCAAGTTCCAGACTCATCCAACAACAACTACAAGCAACTCAAAGTGAATTCCATCCTGCAACTCTCAGTCAGACTCAAGAAAAACTCCAAGAAGACAGTACTTAGCCTCTTTGACTCCATTTCTCTCTTGCTTCTTGCTACATTTGCCTCATAGAGATTTTTGCCTGGAGCACCTCTAAACTAGACCCAAATACTATAAAAATTTAAAGGCAGATTTATTGTACTGATTCAGTATCAATCAGTATGTGTTTGATTATACTACAGAAACAATTATTACATTTCAGTGACTTAAACTAGCAAAGCTAACTTTTTGTTTACCCTATATGTCCATGTAGGTTTGATAGGAGCCCTGCTTCACGTCTTCCTCCTTCATCCACAATAGTTGGGGCCATTGGGTGTAGGGCATACATTCCTACTCTTACATGTTAAGAGCATGTAGAAAATTCTGGAATCTTGAGACAGGCTCCCTGAGAAATAGACTGTAGTAAACATTTGTGCGCAGGATGATTGATCTGAGGAAGAAGGAATGAGCAGAAGGAGGAGTTGAAATGTGATGCAGTTGTAACAGAGGCCTCGGTCAATTATATAGGGGAGCTCTGGAGCTGGGTGGTCCCTGGTGCAAATATTTCCATAATGCTAATGGTCTCATTGCTGGTGATGTTAATTTTGATCATTCGGTTAAGGCGGCATTGACCAAGTTTCGCCTCTGTAAAGTTTGATATTTTTTTTCCCCCTCAGTAATTAGTATCTGATGAAGAGGTACTTTGATACCATATAAATATCCTATTATAGTCACACTTTACCCACTTATTTTAGCATTCTTTGGTGATTCTTGCCCACAGCAATTATATGGTATTTGCCAAATAGTGATTTTCTATTTTTCATCTTCTTTTCTACATGTATTAGTTAGAAATCTAAAGGAAAGTCCTGTTCCTTCTTCCTCATTTACAAAATCAGTTATTTTATTTGTATCACTATGAATTCATGGATATTAACTTTTTCTAGAGGTTAAAAGTCATTATTGTTACTTATTTTATTGTTCAAATTAGTCCAGATTTGGCCATTAGGGGTTTCTTCAAGTTCAGTTCTTCCTTAAAAGCAAACACTTTTTATTGAAATTAGTTAAGACCATTGTCTCTTTTCATTGCAGCCTCTTCTCTATTGTATTCTCCCCATGCCAGGTAGTGTTTAATGCCCATGGGCATTTTGGATTTTTGGCTAAGGACAAATTGAGTTTACCACATATTTAATTTAGTTATCCTATTTATTGAGATGTAATTTTATGGTTTAAAATCATATAATTTGTGATTACATGACTGTCTGGTATAGGAGTGGTTTACCAGGAATATTTCTACTATCCAAAATGTGCGGGACAAGAGGTTTCATTTCAATGTGAACATGTCCTATAGTACCCAACACTGGAATTACGTACATAAGGCTTGGTCTGTTACAAATTTTTTCATCTTGCAACAAGGGTATAACAACCTTTAAAAGACTGAAATATATTTTGAAAGACTCAGATGAAAAACTCGTACACAAATAAGAAGTGTTTACTTAAAAGTTCATAAAGGTCAATATGCCATTATAATTCAATTTGGAAATACATTTTCCATTTCAATGAAAGAATAAGAGTATAGTGTCCCAATTATGGTGCATATGATGAGTACATTCTTTTGTCATTTTTAAAAAAAGATTTTATTTATTATTTTTCAGAGATAGGGGAAGGGAGAGAGGCAGAGAAGGAGAGAAACAGCAATATGTATGGTTGCCCTTCACCTGCCTTCAGCTACGAACCTGGCTGGAGACCTGGCTTACAACCTGGTTATGGCCCTGGCTGGGAATCAGACCAGCGACCTTTGGGTTCACAGGCCAGTGCCTTATCCACTGTGCCACCAACCAGGACCTTGTTTTTAAATACTTTTATACAAAAACCAAGAGGAATGTCAAGAAAAAAGTTAATGAATAAAATAAAAGCAATGAAATAAATAGAAATTACTCTGAAAGCAAGGATAAAACTATAACAACAACAACAACAACAAAAACATTTCATCATATTAAAAGCAGTATTTTGGTAAGAGGAAGAGATAACTTTCCAATGGGAGAATAATGAACAGACTTTTGGATTGTTTAGTGATCTGGTTAATGAAGAGGAGTGAATCATGTGAACACTAGAGAAATACTTACATTTCCTACTGATAAGCTAATACCTCTGAGGATAACATATAATTTATGGTACATCTCTACAATGAGGACATGGATGACTAACTAACTGATTCATGAGTCAATGAGTAATTCTCAAATTTAGGAGTGTTTAAGATTAGTCACTGCTGGAGAAAACTTGAAATGCTCTGAAGTCTTGCAATCATATCAGAAAGAAACTTTGTTGAAATTTTCCCCATATTAACAAATCACTTCTAAACATTTACATGACATTTCCAATATAAATTGGGAAGTGAAAAAAAACTTCTTGAAACCAACACCAAACAATGTTGAGCAACCATACTAGAGATAAGACTGACTTGTCTTCTCTGGGTAAAACTATTATCAAATTGTTGCTGTTTGAAGAAATGACCTGGAGGGTATGTGGCCCCCTCAAAATAGGAAAATGTATTTTGTTCATCTGTTAGGCAGTTAAAAAAAATATTGTATCATTTTTCTGGATTTTGTGGTGTTTTGGGTCAGCATTTTTAAGATTTGAAATTTGCTGTGAGTTCTTCTCTCATTCTGCAATAAACAGAGGCTTTCAAATCTCACTTTGTATTCATAATGTGGTATTCTTTTTCTTAAAGAGAGCCCCCAAATTGTATAAGCTTCAAGCCTTACAAATCTGAATTTGCCTTTTTCATTAGTCCTCAAACAAGGCAGGTTTCTGAAAGCAGCACCACCCCCCCCACCACCACCACCACCACGGTGCAGGGGTCTTTCCCCAGCCTAAGGACCAGCATCCCGACTTTGCCTGGTGCTGACAGATGTCTCACATGCAGGAAGTGGGGGACAGGACCACATCCTACCCACTGCTGCCAGGCCCCCAGGAGAGAGGCTCCAAGTGAAAGCAGTCCTCAATCTCCTGCCATGCAGTCTGGACACCTGCTTCCCATTCATGAGGTGTGAAATGGTTGCCTTGCGTGAGTGTGAGTATTTATCCAACAGGGCTGCAAGAAGTGTGAAGTTTGGATTGTTGCCAGTTTTATTCTCCAAACAGAAACTGGTGTGTGTGTGTGTGTGCGCGCATGTGTGGTGAGGAAACCAGGCAGAAGGGTTTATTAATATCAATATTTCTCACCATGATTAATGAGTGTCCTAGGGGTTCTGAGGATCTGACAGTTTTTATTTCCTGCAAATAAGACTTCATAGGCTTTACACAGCCTGGGATGGATTTGCAACAATATAACAAATGGCAGCCTCAGGACCATGTGGGTCCTTTTGCAATCATATGGTAGACATGGGATGGAACTAAAAATGCCCCAGTACATTTCCATCTTTCAATTAGAACATAGCTTCATTATCCTCTTGCGATGTCTTTCTAGAAGGCCTTTCTTCCATCTGTTCCTTCTCCAACAGAATCATCCTTCAAGAACCAGCTCAAATGCTGCCTATCGGAGAAGCCAACTCAAGTCCTACCTATATACCTTTATCCCTCTCCCTCTGTCTTATTGCCCTAGCTATTCTTCACCAAGGCAGCAATTCTTAACTGTTGCCTAAAAGTATAGTTTTTTATGTATCAGGTTTATATATCCAGGACTGAAAAATTCTTGAGAGCAAAACTTAAGTCTGAGTCACTGATTTGTTCCCAGAAGGGCCAGCAATTGTCTGTGCCTGATAAACAAATGTTGAGTGAATCATTCCATTAACAGTGAACGTTACCTTTTCTAGTTCATGCAAATGCTCAACTCAGGTCCTGACACATAGCAAACTCTCAGCAAATGGTAGCTATTCTATTATTATGTCTGTTTTCATACAAGCTTTCATTGTAGCTCTGAACTAAGCTGGGCCCAGCAGAAGGTGTACTGAGTTGTCACTAGGAGTATGGCCTCTGAAGCCCGCCTGCCTGGCCTTAAATCCTGCTCTGCTACTTACCAGCTGTGGGACATACAGCAAGTTGAGACCTTTTTGCACCATAGTTTCCTCATCTGTAAAATGGGCCAATGATAACCAGCTGTTGCAAGGGTTGAATGATTTAACACATATAAAATACTTAGAACATAACCTGCCACACAGTAAGTGCTACATTAGTAGTAATTATTATTAGTTTTACTGCTATTATTATTATCTAATGATTGAGACTAGTGTCACTCATTTATAGAGGCCTCTCAGGAGCCAGTCCCTCTCAGATTGATATATGAAAGACTTTGGCCTAATTCCAGACCATGTATCATTTCCCAGGCACTTCAAAATGCACTGCCTCCCTTCCTTATTCCTTTGGCCAGTGTAGCAGGACACAGGCATAATCACTGACTTCATGTATCTAAAGGGTAGTCACATGGAAGAGGAGAGGATTCATTTTGGCTTCCCTGGGCACACCTTGAACCAGGAACAAAAGTTGTAGGAAAGCCAAACCAGTGAGAGCAGCATTTGATGGCATTCAGAGTGGTCAAGCCATACACAGGGCTGCCCTGGTAGGAAGCAGGCTCTCTGTCAAAGAGTGTTCAAGTCAAGTCTAGATTGCCTTTTTTTTTTTTTTTTTTTTTTTAAGATTTTATTTATTATTTTTAGAGAGAGAGAGGAAGGGACAGAGGCAGAGAGGGAGAGAGACATCAATGTATGGTTGTCTTTCATCTGCCTCCAGCTAAGGACCTGGCTGGAGATTTGGCTTGCAACCTGGTTATGTACCCTGGCTGGGAATGGAACCAGCAACCTTTGGGTTCAGAGGCCGATGCTTTATCCACTGTGTCACCAGCCAGGGCTGGATTGCCTTTTAATAGTTAACTTAATCATAGTTGCTATGGGAAAGATCAGGAGCCCTGTGTTAGTTACCTATTGCTACATAACAAAAATATTACATAACTTAGTGGCTTAAACAACACATTTTTCTTATCTTGTCATGCCTGTAGGTCAGGAATTCAGAGGCAGCTGAGCTAGGTGGCTCTGGTTTGGGGTCTCTCATGAGGCTGCACCTAGGTGTTGGCTGGGGCTGTTGTCATTTGTTGGCTTGACTGTGACTGGAGCACCTACTTCCAAGTGGCTCGCTCTCACACCGTGGGAGAGAGGCTGCACCAAAGCAAAAGTACATGTCTTTTATAGCTACCCTTGGAAGTCATATTCCATTATTTCAGCCTGTCTACTTCCAATCAATAGAAAGCAATTGGGCTGCTTTTCAGGGAGGAGATTGAGAGAATTTGTGGAGTTATTTTAAAACCACCACAAGCCCTATAAGCACTGAGTTATTGTGATGGCTCTACGTATTCCTAGACCAAATGTTTTAAGTGAGTGGCGATGCTGGGCTCCTTTGCTAAAGTTATTCACACACACGAGTCACTGCCTTGCTCCACCTTCTGTAAGTCACTTAAGAATTTCCATCTAGATTACCCAGGACAAAACAGCCTCATCAGTGACTGTCTCTAGATCCTGACTTGGCCCCACTCCAAACAACTTCTTCGCTTCACCTTTTTTCATTATATCTGGAGGGCCCAACCTCTTCTGGAAGCCAAAGCACTGGCAAGTTGGGTAACAGTGGAAGGATGGAGAAGTGAAATCCTTTGAGGTGTTCCTGAAGCCCTAGGCCCCTGGGTGCAGCCTGCCCTAGAGATGGAAGGTACTGGCAGGGAGCCGAAGCTTAAATGACTTACCAAATGAAAAAATGAACTATGCACTTTACTACTTGAGGTCATAAACATAGTTATAAGCCACTATGTCATAATTATCCACGTCCATAAGCAGGTTTTGTACTATGTTCTCCCTCCTTTACAGTAGGGCCACAATAGTGCTTTTAAAATATTGGGTAGTTTTTAAATTTGCAAAGAGGGTGGTTAAATTGCTGTTATGTAGAAATCATAGGTTATCAGGTTTAAAGATTGTTTAACGGTTGATTTTGTGTGTATTTTGGGGCAGAGTAAATGGTTAACACATTTCCTAGCAAAAGTGCCAGGCTTTCCCACAGTATCTTAGTATCGTAGTATCTTAATTTAACACTCATAACATGTGTGAGTGGGTATTATTATTATTATTATTTAAAGCTTCCAATGATAAAACTCTAAGGATGAGCTTAAAATAAACAAACTACTTTGCCAGTAATTATCAAGTCAATAAGCAGAGGTATTTCCCTGTCCTGCTTGTAAATTCCTCATTTTTTATTAAGAGGGTTGTAAGGGGACAAAAATGTGGGAGCCCTCAAGGAACTTGAAGGTGGCAGTACAATGCCAGCAAAAAGCAAGACCACTGACTGGCCAAGAAGCTTCAGTTTTCCTCCTAGCTCTGGAGCTAACTAACAGTGTGACACAGAGCACATTGATGTCCCTCTCAGACTCACCAATAAAAGGAGAGTATGTGTGTAAGGGGATGAGGTTACTGAGCACAGGAGTCACCTGAGAGCTTTATAAACACACAGATTGCCCACCTGGGGGTCTCCTCTTGAATCAGAATTTTGAGAGGGGGGCACCTATTCAGGTAAACCAACTCTCCAAGGGCTTCAGTCATAGCCCTTGGCCCAAGCTAGTTTTTGGAAACCAAAGACCTGATGATCTCTAAGGTCCCCCTGAGGTCTTGCATTTAATTCCATTTTAGGTCAGGGGAGAATGAAGAAGCTGTGAGAAGTTGGAACAGTTTGGGGAGCACTGACCCAGTAAAGGCAACTCTGCTTACCATCACCCTCTGGCAAACTGCCTAAACTTTCCACTTCATTTGCTCGTAAGTCCTTACTTGTACTATTTGAAAACATATTTGAATGGAAAAATTCATCACTTTGAAATCAAATAATCTAGCCAATTTAATGGGGTTCTCATTTGTTAACCTGAGCCAATGCAGGCATCAAAATAAATAATGATACTAATTAGTTACAATCTATTGAATATAATAGGGATTCATGAGTCTATATTTATATAAATAAACAGATAAATGGGAAAGAAGGAAAAGAAGCTTCTCCTTATAGTAGAAAGCCAACTAATAGGTATAGAGGACATAAAAAAAATTAGGAAATCTGCCCTTGGTAGCCATCATAGTAACCATGGATTCAGGCAAGGATCATCAATGGATGCTGGAACAAATGGGTGAGAATGTGCTGAGGGATAGCATGTTTGTGTGTTCCCAGAGTATATTCCCACAGAATTCTTACTAATTACTAACAAAATGCTTATAAACTTTACACAGAAACCTAGAAGAAACCCTCTTAACCAAGGGAGAGAGGTTATAGCACCATTCATGGGGCAAGTGGACACCATGCAACACCTGTTAGGACGCATTGAGAACACAATGCCACTTCAGTGGTTTTCCCATCAAAGATGTGTAACCTGCCCTGGCCAATGTGGCTTAGTTGGTAGGGCATCATCCTGAAACCAAAAGATCATGGGTTTGATACTCAGTCAAGGCACAGGCCTGGGTTTCGGGTTCAGTCCCCAGTTTCGGCATATGCAAAAGGCAACTGATAATGTTTCTCTCTCACATCAATGTTTCTCTCCCTCTTTTTCTCCCTTATTTCCCCTTTCTCTAGAACTAGTACAAGAAAAAAATGTTAAAGTAAAAACTTGAATCTAATCATGAAGAAGCATCAGACAACCCCAAAATAAGGAATATTCTGCAAAACAATTGACTTGTGCTCTTAAAAATGTCAAGCATGTAGAAAGCAAGTAAAGACTGGAAGCAGTCCCAGATTGAAGGAGACTAAAGAGGCATGACAATGGAATGCAAGGCACCATCATGTGTTATATCCTGGCCAGAGGACAGAGGTTAAGGAAAGGTGTTCTTACTATTGTTGTTTTTCTTGTTCTGTTTCTATAATAGGCATTATTGGGATCATCAACAGAGTTGAGTGGACCCTGTAGATTAGAGCATAGATGTTATCAATGTTAATGTACTAATTTTTTGGTGAGCATATTGTGGCTCTGTAGGAGAACGCCCTTGTTCTTAGGAAATACATACTGAAGTATTTGGAAATAAACTTGCAACTGACTCCTGAATGGTTCAAAAAATTTTTTTGTGTTTTAAGAAAGAGAGGAATGAAATCGATGTATTTCAAAAGAGAGTATATAGGAAATCTATATTTTCTTTTGTAACTTTCCTATAAGTGTGAAATTATTTTTTAAGTATTTTTAATTGAATTTTTCTTTTAAAAAAATTTTATAAAGATTTTATTCAATATTTTTAGAGAGAAGGTCAGGGAGGGAGGAAGAAAGGGAGAGAAACATCAATGTATGGTTGCCTTTCACCAGCCTCCAGCTACAGACCTGGCTGGAGACCTGGCTTGCAACCTGGGTATGTGCCCTGACTAGTAATCAAACCAGCAGCCTTTGGGTTTGTAGGCTGGTGCCTATCTACTGGGCTACCAGATAGTGCTTGAAATTATTTTTTTAAGTTAGAAAATATCTAAAAATCAAATACCCTTAAGTGGGTTATGGTCTTATCAATCATTCACACCTTAGTATGAATTAGTCTAATCAGATTGCTTTCCCCTTACTATTTAGTGATGGCAGCCACCCTGAACAAATAGCAGTTTACTGGGTCATGGGAGAAAGAAGATAAGCAGTTCAAGAACTTGCAACACTCAAATAGTCAGACAAAATGGGGTACTTACAAGGGAAACTTAAAAATAATAAGAATACAAAAAACTAAGGGACAAGGACTCAAAGAAGTAGAAGAAGAATTTAGAAAATATGTTAAGAGGGTTCAATAGTTCAAAAATTTGCCTGGAACTTTGAAGACTTTCCTTTTTACCCTAACTTTCCTTTCTCTGCATCATGTTTTTTTTTTTTTTTTTTTTTTTTAATCAACATGGCTGCACATTAAAATCACTTGCAGTGCCCAAAACCTCTTCATAACAATTAAATCAGAAACTCTAGGGGGTCAGGCTTGAGTGCCCGAGAATTTTAAGAAGCACCCTGAGTGACTCCAAGGTGTAGCCAGGATGGAGCATCTCTGAGCTGCACTGTGGGGCGAGCGGGGCACTTGTTCATCTCATAGCTTCCCATCCAGCTCCCTCACTTCTAGCCTCTCTCCAGTCTTCACATGATCACCAGGCTGATCTTTCTAAGGCATAGATGCAATCACACCAGTCTCCCACCTAAAAACAGACAAGGCTTCCTGTTGTCTAGCCCCAACCAACCTTCTCCCCAACATGACCTCCCTGCTGCAGATGCCCACACCACTCTCTTATTTAAAGTTAAACATTCACATTTTAACTGTCTTTAGTGGCATTGTATTGTCCAGGTCCCCACAACAACCATATACTGTCCCCTGCCTCTGTACCAGCATTTGCCTTGCTCCCTTCACTGGCAGGTCCCCACTTTAGCTTCTAATCTTAGACTATTGGAATCCTCTCATTCCTCAAGACTCATGTCAAAATCACTTCCTTCATGAAGTTCCCTAGATCGTCCCAGCTGAACCTAATATCCCTCTCTATCATTTTTTAAAATTTATTATTTTTTTAGAGAGAGGGGAAGAGAGGCAGAGAGGGAGAGAGACATCAATGTGTGGTTGCCTCTCACCTGCCTCCAGCTATGGACAGCTGGAGACCTGGCTTTCAGCCTGGTTACATGCCCTGGCTGGGGGATCAAGCCAGTGACCTTTGGGTTCGCAGGTGGGCACCTTATCCACTGTGCTACCAGCCAGGGCCTACGATTCTTTTCATCCATTAAAACATTTGGTTACCCAAGGGTGAAGGTAGTGCCTAGAGTGATGGAAGGCCAGTGTTTTGGAAGCTGCCAAATCCTGGTTTGCCCTTGGGGTGCATTGAATAATGTGTTCACAAAATTTTTATATTGCTTCTTTCAAGAGGTAGAGCTCAATTTCACTCCTCTTGAGTGTGGGAGGGACTTGGTAACTCGCTGCTAACAAATAGAATAAGACACAGATGACAGGTGTGACTCTAAGACTAGGTTCGAAAAAGCATTGGGACTCCTTTCTTGCTCTTCCCCTCTTGGATGACTGGACACAGGCAGATCCAGCTGCCATGTCATGAGGAGATGCACAATTCTTACGGAGAGGCCCATGTGGTATGGTCTCTGGCCAACAGCCAGGGAGGAGCTGCCACCACACACAGAAGTGAGCCATCTTGCAGTGGGTCCCTTGGCTTCAGTTGGAACCCTGAGAACCCTGCGACCCAGGTCCAGGACAGTTTTCCCAGGAAGACTTTATAAGCATTTGCCCCCTAAATTCTGTTAAATGAGCATCATTATCAATATGACATTTCAGGCAAGGATTTAGTTGCATAATTGATTTTCCTAATTACATTCTGGTTTAGAAAAAGAACACACTTTTACTGACCTTATGGAAATAACTACTGTATATTGCCATGATAAACTCTTAATAAGGGTTTCTGATATTAGGAAGAACAGTGAATATCCAATATAAGTTTTAAATGTTAATTTCAGTACACAAAAGCAGAGTCTATTGAATTATTACAGATTATAGAGAATTTAAGAGAAAAGGGTGCTTTTATATTTGGAAAATTGAACATTTAAATACCCACAGTATTCTAAACAATCACAATAAAATTTTTTCATCAGTTAATTCCGTCCTATATACTTAATTCCTGTTCAGCTGAACCTTGAGTAGCAGTCTCATGATCCCATATATGTTTTAATGGAAAAGAGTTCTGGAAATCCTCACTCAACTCACTGGTGTGGTCTGAAAGATGCTGTCTATGAGATGCATCAGAAGACTGTTCCTAAGAGTCTATTCTTTGAAGTTTGTAGTACTTGGTACAGTCCTTGTCCTTGAGACTCTGAGGTGGTCCTTTGTTGAAAACAGTCAGGTCTGTAGCTGATAACAGAGCCTTCACATAAGCATCTGCATAAATAAAAACTATCTTAGGCCATGGTAAACTTATTACTGATAATTTTCAAATGTAAAGGTCTAATGATAGCTCATAATAAGAATAATGTAGCTGACAAGGAAATTTAATTGCTTCTGAGGCATGCATAACAAGATAATAAAGCTATTCCAAAATGAGTTTTAGACAGCATGTCTGTAAGAATAATGATAAAACCTATTTTCAGAGAAATCAGAGAATACATGCTTATTAAAATGTATAAACATAATTTTATAGAGGAAAAACCTTGAAATATAGCATAATAATCCTGAGATAATATAGATAATATGCCAAGATTATACCAAGCATATAATATAAAGAGATTCAGTAAATCTGGCATAAGTTCTACACATCTGTATTTTTATAAATCTCCATGGGTAAGTCTGATGTACATCTCTAAATGAAAATAAGCCACAGGAAGATACTAGATTCAAATGAAAGAAGAATGTGACAAAGTTAACATTCTAAATCATAATTGAAATTATGACTAATGCTAGTTTCTTGTATAATACCAGACAAAGCATCACTAGGATTCTGACAAATATTAAAAACTCAACAGAGTTGTGGTCAATGTTTCCTCTGAAGTTAAAGTATATTATGAGAAGTAAGGACACCGAAAAACACCCAGAGACTTTCCATGAATCATACAATTTTTGAAATCTATATAGTAATAATATTTTACCATTCAAATTTATCCTAGGGAAGGCTGAGTGTCTCTTCTGTTTTAACTTTTCCCATGGAACTTTACAATGATAGCATATTTTTAAAAAACTAATTATTTCAGGCATCTGTCTTTCTTAAAAGGTAAGAGAACAAATCTTTGTGATTTTCCAAAGGCCCTCTGGGAAATCTCAAAATAGATTTCAGCATAAAAGATATCCTGAAACATCCTTTTTCCATTATTTCTATATTTGGATCTGATTTGAGGAAGGTAAAAATCAGAAAGTTGTGCCCTGGCTGGTGGCACAGTGGATAAGGTGCCGGCCTGCAAACCCAAAGGTCACTGGTTCAATTCCCCAGCCAGGGCACATAATCAGGTTATAAGCCAGATCTTTAGCCAGGTCCATAGCTGGAGGCAGATGAAAGGCAACCATCCATTGATGTATCTCTCCCTCTCTGCCTTTCTCCCTTCTCCTCTCTCTAAAAATAAATAATTAATTAATTTTAAAAAAGAAGAAGAAGAAAGTTGTTAGAGGAGAATTAGACATTTGATTAAGATGGGAATCACAGGTGTCTGAAGACAACATTTCATTATATTTAATCAAAATAGCAATAAAAACATTTCAGACATAGAAAGTAAAATGTAAGAACATGTACGTTTTTCATAACTTACGTCTTTCCTAAGTAATCAGGAAGAAGACTGTAACAAAATTAACATAAAGGATTTTTGCTATGTAGGCAGATTACACAGAAATGAAGACTAACCCGTAGTATGTTGGAAAAGGCATTAATCAGTAAACTAAGAAGTCAAGTCCTTTAAAGTCAGCCAACTTCAGCTAAAATTTTAACATATTCCATAGGTTTCTTAATTCAAATATTATAAACCAAGGCAAGTAAAATTCACTTACCAAGTCTTGTTTTTTATCATGCTCTTTCATATTTTGGAACAATCTCTCACTTTAGGATGAACCTCAGGGTCCCATGAGGGAAAGGTAATTTTATAATAATTACACTAAGATGTTCTTTCTGTTAACATGGAATAGCTTCCTCATTGCTACCTTCAAATGAAAAGAAGTATTTCAAAATATTCTGAGTTTTAAATTTTAATATAATATTGATAATTATCACCCACATAACAAAGCTCTTTGGGTTTTTAAATAATTTTTAGAGGCCAAAGAGATCTTAAGACTAAAAATTTTAAAACTGCTGCTCAAAATCAACTGCCTTGACGTGGTGCCGCAGCCTTAGCAGGTAGAATACAAGGGACAGTATTAGGAATTACCATACCCCCATCTCTCCTAGTGGCCCATTTGTGGAATTTGTTTCTCATCCCCGTAACTGAGCTCTATGGGTTCAGAGGGTCTAGTTCTCAGAGAGAAAATGTTTCCAGCAGGAATTCCAGCAAGATTCCCATTAAACTTTTAGCCACGCTGTCTGGGGGCCACTTTTGACTCCTGTGCCAAGAGAACAGCAGACAAGGAAAGGAGACACCATCTGGCAGAGGTAATTGGCTCCATCATAAGGAGGAAGTATGGCTGCTAAGACCCTACAATGTCAGGTAGAAAATGTTCAGCCTCAAATCTTGATAATAAGTGGATGTGTAGTTATCATAGCCATGAGGCTCAGACCCTCAAGGATACAAATCTGGTCGCCAAGTCAAGTAAGCCACCTAGCCTAATAGAGTGGCCAGCTGTGAATGAGAAGAATCTGGAAAGGCAGCCAAAGGAGATGATGAGTATCAGTTGCAGCTTTATATGTGCTCCATCATGAGTCTGCTATTTCTTTTCTCTTATAGGTTTCCCCAAGTAAAATGATCAACCAGGGTTCTGGAGGAACTGCTCCCAGGACTTACTGTACAGAGCACCCGGATCCAAGCAGCACGGGGTGGGCTGTGATGGATGCCACCCTGCTCTCTCCAGTGGCTGATGGCCTCTCCAAGAACTGGCAACTCCAGTTGTACCCTTCTCGAAGAGTTCCTCTAAACGAAAGAGAGGTGCCTAACTTAGGGTCACATCTGCTGCCATGGAGATAGACTAGTGATGAGGGGTATGAACCTCTTGCCTTGAGGTGAGGTAGCTGCGAGGGGCCGTTCCAGCTTCCAAGAGCACCTGTGACTGAGGCCTTTGTAGTGACTACAGCACCGTCCAACTTCTCCCTCTGCCCAGTGCTAGGCCTTAAGTCCCCATATGTATACCAGCCAGTCAACTTCCACACACTTATCCTTATCTTGGCGTTTGCTTCCTGAGCACCTAATTTAAAGCAAGAGCCTGCCTACACACTACCCTGCTCCACCTCAGTCATCCACATTTGTCAAATTATACATTTGACCTAAATTTACATAGGTCAATTTGCCTTAAATTACAATCTGGGGAAGCATGAGGCAAAATCTAAAACATTTCTGTGATCAGGCAAATTTGGCAAATACTTAGTGAACTAAAATAACACGTTTCTTTACAATGAAGCACGTGCAGTCTTCAAACATGCTGATTTGGAGAATGACCCTCCAAGAGGGGGTCCCTGTAGCAAACAAATTCTTCCCAAAGTTTTTTGAGCATTGATTCAATGTTTTCATTTCCTTTATTCATTTATTGGCTTAATTTTTGCTGAGTTCCTAATAACATTTCTTGAAGCAGTTCCGTACAGGGCACAGTTTGGGAAACACTAATCCATATTTATAGACACTTAATCATTCCGCTTGGCTTCTTTAAAAGTTAATATGGCTCTAGGGGTGCTATTTATAAGTCACTTAAGCTGTCAAGGAAGTTAGAGCTGATTTGCTCTCAATGAGTTGCTCGGTAACAGACAGATACACTGAAAAATCAATTCATGGAACTACAAACTACATCATTATTCTGAAGAGTTAGCCCCACCACAACTTTAGCTGTAAGGGTTCATAATAATGTACCCTGAAAATAACTGTTCTGAACTGATTGAGAGGATTCACTCATGAATTCACAAAGTATCCCTGTATGCTTGGCCAATGTAGCAAAAGGGATGGGAAGAGGCTCCTTCTTGTATAAATTACTGTAGCTCTTGGCAAGTGAACTGAGCAGCACAGTCCTGATGACATTACCCCAAACGATGAGCCCATGGATTGACTGAATATAAGGAAGGCTAAACACTACAGGAAGGATTGGCATAACTTAATTCCCAGTAGAGATAGTACATCCATTTAGTTGGTGGCCTCCTGACTCGGTCAAATTCTCTGTTTTTGGAGGTATAAATGCTGGGCAGATCTCTGAAACTAAGGTTGTAGCTCAAACAACCCTGAGTTTTTTGTTCTCGTTCCCCATTAGGCTTGTTGCACTTTTCACTCTTAAGATGCCTGTGGACCCAGAGGGCCTGGGCATATCACTTCCCTTGTTACTTCACTAATCCTGTGCATCTTTGTATAAATTCCCCACACCAAAGGGAATCTTTGCAATCATGTAAAAATCTGACTGCTAATAGAAATTGCTTTAAAGAGCAGGGTTGCGAAAGGCTCTCAGTAAAGGCATGAATCAAGTTAAATGCCACTGGGTGGAGGACAGTGGGAATAGCCACAGCTTGGGTAGAGGGCTGGTAAGTCCATGGTTGCCCACAGTGAAACAGTTAATTATGCTCTCCTAATTTGGTCTCAGGATCTAAGTGAGGTACCCACCAAAATGAGATTTTGGGACAATGACAGGTACATTGCACAGGCAATGAAGTTTCCCAGTAAGAACTGGTAAACTGCTTCTAATGGCTCAAAGTAACTTCAGTTGGGAAGGGAATTGACTCTGGCTCCAGGTTGCATTGCTCCAGGCAAATAAAGAAACTGACCCTTTCTGGAAGTACTAGTTCTTTGCGCTTTGTCTTCTTTGTCTGCGCTTTGTCTGCAGAATGAGATCAGAAACAGATTCAGTTCAGAACTTAAGTGAAAGCTGAATTCTTAGACACAAGCATCTATGGGAAATGGTATGACCCTAACTGGCAAAAAAACAGGAATTGTGAAAAATGGAGTGATATCTCGGAAGTAGCCAGTAACCCAAGATTAGAAAATTTCCAACATAGCTGGATGTACATCTGATAACTCCTCACCATCCCTGCCATTTCCTGTAGGTGAAACAATTCACTCCCATAAGAGCTGTAACTTGTGACTGTAAAGTAAGCATAGAGTCATCATAGATGCTATGGAAGCCCCAGACCATGAAAGAAGAAGAGAGATTCAGAATTCATTGCAGGCCAGATTCTGGGGTAGAGTATGTGGACCTGGGCAAGAAAATGATGATATGCTTAGGGTAGAGTTTATAGTAGGATTAGCTGATTTTAACACTGTGATACAGACAGTGAACGCTGACTTTAATGCTTGCTTGTCTAGCCAGAGTTTTTGTTTATGTGGGTTATATCTATTGACATTTTCCATATTAGACATTATTGTGATCATAGTTTTAACCTGGTAGACCCCAGTAATAGGTCTTGTGGACTCTAAGGAATCCATATACCATACTTTGAGAACCACTAACCTAAGGACACTGGAGTTTCCTGAGATGACCTTGAGGATTTGTAAATTTTGTGTATTCATTTTAATGGTAAAGTAGAATATGCGTATATATAAACACATTCAGGGTCTTTAGGAGGGCCAACCTGCAGTTGGAATAGAGTCACGTACCTCAGGGCCCATATTTACATTGGATCCAGCAATGTTGGCATCACACTTTGAAGTAGTTCAAAGAGGCAAGTGTGGCTGGGGAGGGCCTTGAAGTACAGCAGGGGCTGAACTAACAAGAGCTGGGCCATGGCGATCAGGGCCGCATTCATAACCAACAGGGGATTTACCAAATGGATCTCAATTTTTTTAAAGATTGTATTTATTTATTTTTAGAGAGAGGGGAAGAAAGGGGGAAAGAGAGAGAGAGAAACATCCATGTGTGGTTATTTCTCAAGTGTTTCCAACTGGGGACCTGGCCTGAAACCCAGGCATGAGTCATGAGTCCTGACTGGGAATTGAACTGGAGACACTTTGGTTTGCAGGCCAGCACTCAATCCACTAAGCCATATCAGCCAGGTCTGGATTTCAACTTATTAGCAAAGGTATTTAAAAAATAGTTAAAGAAAATTTTTCCATTTCCAAGTCCAAAAATCTAATGGAATTAGATACCCATTTTCAGTACCAATAATACTGCAATGTACCCTTTCCTACATAGAGCCAGATAGCCAATGAAGTTAGCACTTAAGGGCAGAAATTTGACTAAATATAAGTCCTGAATTTCTTCAGATAAGAAGTAAAGGTTATTGGCCCTGGATAGTGGCTCAATGGATTGGTGCCGGCCTGTGAACCCAACAATTGCTGGTTTGATTCCCAGCCAGGGCACATAACTAGGTTGCAAACCAGGTCTCCAGCCAGGTCTCCAGCTGGAAGCAGGTGAAAGGCAACCATACATTGATGTATCTCTCCCTCTCTGCCTCTCTTCCTTTCCCTCTCTCTAAAAATAATGAATTTTTTTTAAAAGGAAAAAAAAAGATTATCTTTAATATGATTTTGCATAGGGCATTCTCTGAATTATTAAATTTAAAATATAGAAACAAAGTAGATTTAAAAACTGACACTAAAATACAACTTTTTTATGTTAAACTCAACATTGGCAATTTAGTTTCTGTTAAATATTGTCACATTAAATTAATGTTGCTGGGGCTTTTTGTTTTTTTTTTTTTTACTCATTTTGCAGTTTTGTTCATATTTATCTGGAAAGTTTATTTGCACTTTATAATTGAATAAGTACCATAGACATAAGAAATTTATGTTTTTACTTGTGCATATTTATGTGAGATCATGATAAAAATAATTTAACTCAATGCTGTGGGTCCATGAGAACTATTCACCATCTAGAAATCGGTGCTCACATGACTCAGGTGACATAGAGAAGAGAGTGAAAAGGTTTCTGGAGAGAGGTGTGGTGGCTTGTGGCTATTTTGTGAATCAGGATGCTCCCTGATAATGACCCAAGAGGTTTTTACTTTGACAGAAAATACTAGGTAGTTGGGAAGGGCCACTGCAGGATTGGAAGTGTAGCTCATAGTCAACAATGGACTTCAGAGGAGCTGGAGCTGAACAGGCACAGGTAGCGGCTGTTACTAGGAGAAACCAGGGGCTTGACAGCAGTGACCAGTGTGTGCTTTTGCCACCTTTACAGGTTTAAACTGAGGTCTGGGCAGGCCCAGCCCTAATATTTGTGAGAGGTAGGGCAAGTGTTAAAACAGGGGCCCGCATACATACATATACACCCACATTTAAAAGTGACAAATCACTGAACAACATACTTTCTATCCGTCTCCTTTGACAAATATATCTTTACGATAATAAACAGGAAATCTGTCAAGACAAAGGTTTCTAATTGACAAAATGTCAAAGGTGACTGAACATAATTCTTATCAAAGATACTGAGAGTTCTATTGATGGGCCTATGTTTGGATGAGTAATAAGTAAGACATTCAGAGTTCATAAATTGTTTTCAGTAAAAGTTTGTTTTTGTTTTTTTTTTTTTGCCTTTATTCTAGTAAGGTCACTGATTAGGTAATTATATTCAAGATTTTCATGTAATTTGTGTTCTAAAGAATGATCTAGCCCCGGCTGGTGGCTCAGTGAATAGGCACCAGCCTATGAACCCAAAGTTTCAATTCCCAGCCAGGGCACATAACCAGGTAGCAAGTCAAGTCTCCAACCAGGTCTATAGCTGGGGGCAGGTGAGAGGCAACCATATATTGATGTTTCTCTCCCTTTCTTCCTCCCTCCCTGCCCTTCTCTCTAAAAATAGTGAATAAAATCTTTGGGGGAAAAAAAAAGAATGATCTAAAGCTGCAATGTCCAGTATAAGCTCTAGCTACATGTGGTTATTTAAATTTAAATTCATTAAAGTTATATGAAAGTAAAACTTAAGTTTCTCAGTTGCCCCAGTCATATTTCAGGTGCTCACTAGTCACATGGGACCAGTGGTACCCATGCTGTACAGCCCAGCTACAGTACATTTCCATCACTGCATAAAGTTCTATTAGGCTGCACTGATCTAAAGAATTAAATCTTACAATGTTATTGTATTAAAATGATCCAAAATTGAGTATATTTAATAAAAACATCATTAAAGTATGAGCTGGGGGGTGGAAGAGTCAATTATAAAAGGGAAAAAAGAGAAGGAAGTCATGGACATGGACAACAGTGTGATGGGACGAAGGCGGGTAAAGGTACAAGAGGTTATGAAGGGGTTAGTGGTAATGGGAAAAAAGAAATTTTTAAAAAGTGTGAAAGATAAAAGACTAAAATTACCCTCTATATATTTGCAATGTTATTTTTCTAAAATATTCAAAATTACTTAAGTTAAAGACAAACTGCAAATAATAATACATAGAATATGTTTAAACACAATAAAATATATTTTAACTATTAAAATATTGAAATAAAATGTAAGCTTAACTTTTGTTTCTAAATTTTAATTAAATAACATTATATTTTTATACAACTAGAACTATTTGCAATTCTAGTGTTCAATGTACATTTAGCTTAGTTGCCAATGTAAAGAATAATTATCAAGCTTCATACATATTATGCATAGACGCACACATTTAACATTAATATAAAACAAAGAAATAAAGGGAATAAATGAATTAATTAATTAATTAATCCAGACTGGTAAGGGAAAGCTGAAGCTGTTTTTATTTGCAAATGACATGATCATTCATATAGAAATGATGGATCTACAAAAAAGCTACTCTAATTAGTGAGTTTAGCAATGTTGCAGGATTTAAGATTAGTATACAAAAATTAATTGTGTTGCTATATTCCAGCAGTGAAATCAGAAATTGAAAACTTAAAATATCATTTATAACAGCATCACAATCTATGAAACACTAGGAATAAATCTGATCAAAGATGTGCAAGGCCTTTACACTGAAAACCACAAAACAATACAGCATAGGAACTACAGTCAATAATATTGTAAGAATTATGTATGGTGCCAAGTGAGTGCTAGATTTACTGGGATGAGCACTCCATAAGTTATGTAAATGTCTAATCACTGGGGCGTGCGCCTGAAACAAATATAATACTGTATGTCAGCTGTCATTGAAAAATAAAAAGTTATTTAAAAATCCAACAAACCACAGAATATCATTGGGAGAAACTAAAGGCCTTCACAAGTAAGAGCATCTCCCCAGGGAGTCACAGCTAACTGCTGGTAGTGTGTCCAGACCACTAGGGAGCATGCACCAATGGCCAGATCCAAAGTCAGTTTGTCATAAGCCAGGGGAAGTAGGCAGACAAAATCTTGGAAAACGAGCTGAGGCTCATGCTTCTCCCTTTTCTACCATGGATTATGGAGAATGTTTACTAGCTGATTGTAGCTATAGGCTGATATACAATAGACAGAATATGGGCTTTGGAGTCAGGCACAGTTAAATCTCAATTGCTGTGGCTTTAGCTCTTGACCTTTGACTATCATTAGCCTCTGAGCCTCAAATTTCTTATTGGTAAAGAGGTGATGACATCAATGTTAGCAGAAGTCGGCAGGCATCAAGGAAGACTACATTTCTCAGTCATTTTTGTGGTTAGGTTGGGCCATCTGACTAGTTCTGGCTAATACAATTGGGTGGATGTGTTGAATGTCAACTTCAGTCCTGGCCACACAGCCCCAGTGTGAAATCATGTGGTTTCTCCCCCCGGCCCCATGGCTAGAAGTGAAGACTTCTAAGATAGTGGAGCCTGGATCTCTGAGTCCACAAAGCATCTTGTCTCAGAGTAGATGCTGGCATGAGCAAAAATTAAACCTTAACTGTGTGAGGTTACTGCAACTTTGAGTTTATTTGCTACAGTAAGCAAAATGATTACCTTACCTTGAAAGAAAGCGTTAGGATTGCTTGCGGGTCTATCTGGTGGGTCATTTTTCTCTGCCTTTTAATGAGGTCTAGCATGTAATAGATGCTCATGTAATAATTATTATTATTTCTACCAATTTCCATGAGAGTTTCCTCCTTTTCCCCAGGTCACTGCTGCTTCCCTAAGATACTGCTAAGTACCAGCATTACAGATACTTTGATTACCGAAACTTGTTTGATGTCACCTAGGGACATAATATTGAAAATGACAGAGTAGAGGTAAGAGCCAAGATAGAGATGAATTTTACATGCCCTTCAATGAACAGATAAATGGACAACAATAAAAGCTGGAGACTGCCACTTAAGGATTGCTCCTAATAGCCTATGACCTCCTTCTCCCCACTATAGCAGGTTCTGCTAAAGTAGCTCAAGATATTTTCTCTGTGAGGCAGCCTTGCCATGAATAAGATTCATTGCCCTGGGCTGTTTTCAAACACGTCTGATTTTTAAATAGTATGATCATAAATACCAATTTTCCTGGGACAATTCTAATTAATGCCTATAGACCTCAGGTCCTATCCAATTAGCACCCCTTCTCCCTCTCCAAAGTATTCTGGTTTGGATGATAAGTTATATGGCTATTCTATTGCCAAATAAAATATGTGTGATACATTAGTTTCCTCAGATCATTTATTTTAATTGATTACTCTTGACTTATTCTTTGAGCCACTTATCTTACCTTATAGCATGTTTTCCCTTTGACCAAAGCTAGAATCATCAGAGGAATAGAAATATTACAGGAGTGGAGAATTGAGTATTAATAGGCTCTGCTGAGAGTAAAGATAAGGAGTTGATGAGTAGACCCTGACTTCTTTTTTTTTTCTTTTTCTTTTTAAATTTTATTGTTGTTGTATTACATCCATCCCCTTTTTGCTCCCCTCTGTCCCCCTCTTTTTTTTTTCTTTTTAGTTTTATTGTTGTTGTATTACATCCATCCCCTTTTTGCTCCCATCTGTCCCTCTCCCAGACCCTGACTTCTTACATCCCCCTTCTCCATAGCTCTAGAAATTGCCACCTCTGTGTTTATTGGCAGCTTATCCAAACCCATGGTGTAAATAATCAGCACGAAGATTCTGTCTTTGGATGGTTGTCACAGAAACCATAAGCTCTCGTGTTTTTTGAACTGTCAAAAGTGACATGTGAGGGGAGCCCCAAAATCCCTTTTCTGTCTCCTAAGAGATAACTGCCAAGACCTCTTCTAACAGAGAAGGTGGGCTAAACTAATCCTCCTTAGGTTAGGACTAGGGCTAGAAATAAGGTTTCATGAGAGGAGGGCCAGTGGTAGCCAGTGGGGAAGGCAGGAACACAGGAAACCTCCCCAAACTGGCATTGATTGACTTTGCCTGCCAAATCGTTCACTGAGATCGCTAGAAACAACATAAGAACTACAAACATTTCTTAAGACCATCCAGGTGTTTTTACTTAGCTAAGCTTTATGGAGGAAACAAGGGTAATCTCTGACCCTAAAGGGATTTTATTATATCAGAAGTTGCAAATTGAGATGCTTACAAGGGCCAGCCAGATAGCGTGAATGAATGAAGAAGAGCTGATGTAAGAAAAATGGTCATGAAAACTGCCATTCAGTCTCAGAGACAGTAGCAAAAAATGAGGACTGTGGGCACCAGGAGAGACAACGTTCACTTAGAAAGGGGCAGCTGTCACCCAGGCCGGCTGGCTATTGCCATGAGAGCCCAGTGCTGCTGAAGTTTATAGTTTTCCAAAAGAATTCAAAAATACAGATTTTTATTCAAAATGTGCCTATTTTGAAGTATTGATATCTTTTTTTCTTTTTGAATTCTGTGCCCTTTTAACATTGTGAGTGCAAACAAACCATTTCTGCGGACCAGAGTAAGTCCTTGGGCCTCCAGCAGGCACCTTAGTCCTAGACTTGTATGTGGTTCCTACTATGTCAAAGATTAGAGGGCAAATGCTGTTTGGGCACATTTTAAACACTGTAGGACCAATAGTTTACCTCCAAACAACTTTTGTCAAACCCTGGAGTCGGAAGGAGCCTTAGAACTCATCAAGGTTAACTCTTCATTTTATAGCAGGAGCCAAAGTCCTGGCACAGAGTGGAGGCCCCAAGGCCCAGACCAAGGTAAGATTTGTCAGCCTGGTTAGAATAACCAGATATAATCGGAAAACATACAAAGCAACAAAGCATTCCAATAGCCATCCTTCTCTGTACCCCTCCTCCCCCCCGCCCCAGTGAGGCTGGGCCTCAGCGCACTTCATTGGGTGGTGTCTGGCCCTGGAGCTCTGTTCATCACTGAGCCCATTAGGAATGTCTTGCAGGCCAGTGTGGAGGGGTTTGGGTTAAATGTGAAGAAGTACCCTTTGATTGATGACAATGCCAGACCCTGGAGAGGCTTTCTGAATAGTTTCCTTCTAAAAGGTTTTGGGCAAGTTAGCAAGCATGCAGTAAAGATTCGAATTTAGAGTTAAAGGTCCCCTACTCCATACCTCCAAGGAGCCTTGCCTTGACTTTACAACCTCTGGGTGTTCCTATGGCAAGAGAAAGCCACTTCTGCTGCCATGCCACTATTCTGCTTTCATGGAGACACGTCTAAGGGAAGGACACACAAATTTAACCTTGGTTAAATTTGGAATATGCATTTAAAAAACAATTATATTCGAATTTTTAAGTGTCCTCTGTAGAAAACATTGGAATAGAAGGAATGGCAAGAAACACAGTAAACATAAGAGACTTCCCATGCCAGATCAAGTTTAGGCAGGATTTACTGTCAGTAGCTTTCTTGCAAAAGGCCACTTATCTTCATTCTCTCCTTGACCTCCCTTCCCTGGCTGCAGAAGCTATTTTTAAATCGCCCTGGTAACCAGAGGACACACGCTGGTCCTCCAGTGATGTTGTAGTCACTAGAGTCTGTAAGGGGGGCAAGAGCCCATTTCTTTCCCCTCCTGACAAAAGTGATGCCCTTACAGTACATAAAGACCCAGGCTCCCTATCTCCACCTCTTTTCTTAACTTGGCCATCATCAATTTATTCTGAGAAAACTTCTCATACACAGCTGTGATAGGTGTTCAGAAACCTGAGACAGAACTGCACCCTCCAAGCTGGGCAGTGAGTGGTGGTACTAGCAGTGGGAGCATCCCCGAGCATGCCATAAATAAAAGCACACATTGTCTGCGGAGAAGGTGAAATTGAAATCAGTAATGAACCGACTTAAAGCTGATCTGCATTTTACTATCATCATGGGCCACAATTCTTCTGTCAGTCATAAATACTCCTTGATGGTCCTCCTGACTCATAACCACTGCTTTGCTGGCCCCCCACTCCCAATAGTGTACCCCCTTTGCTCCATGCTAATCCATCTCATGGTGTTAATGCCCAGGTAACCATGGCATTTCTCAGCTTGAATTCTATCAAGTGCTGCTAGGGGCTGAATGTTTGTGTCCCCCTCAGACTTTATATGTTGAAGGCCTAACTCCCAGCATGATGGTATTTGTGGATGAGGCTTTGGGAGGTAATTATGTTTAGGTGAAGTCATGAGAATGGGCCCTCATGCTGGGATAGTGTCTTTGTAAGATGAGACCAGAGTGCTTGCTCTCTCTCTTTCTCTATCTCTCTGTCCACCATGTAAGGATGCAATAAGAAAGCCACTGTCTAAATGATCAAGAAGACCCTCATCCCAACCATGCTGGTGTCCTAATCTCAGACTTCCAAACAACAGAGCAGTGTGAAGTAAATATTTGTTATCTGAGCCACCTATTTACGGTATGTTTGTTAGAGTAGCCTGAAGTGGTTAAGGCAAATCTGTCATGCTGGTGCTTGGCAATGGGAAACAGGGACATCTTGGCTGCATGGACAACCATGCCCCTGAAATGTAAAATACCCGCTGGTTCAGGGACTTTTCCTTCCAAGACCAGAAAACATGAATTACAGTGCGCCAAACACCCAAAAGGCCCCTTCTCAACGATCACAATAGTGCTTCTGATAGAGATTCATGCCTCTGCGTCCTGAATGGAATGTGAAGCTCAAAATTCCTCTGTAATAGGGAATTGCCACTTAAACAAAGAGGACTTGTCCCTTGGAAGGGCTTAGATCTATCACAGGAGAGTGAAGAGTGGAGGAAATGGGCCTTGTCAGGTGGTTCAGTTGGTTGGAGTTTCATCCTGAACTCCAACAGGTTGCAGGATTGATTCCCTTGTTGGAGCACATACAGAACACAGCCCATTGATGTGCCCCACCTCCTCTGAACAATGGAAAAAACATATCCTGGGTGAGGATGAAAGAAAAAAGAGCATGAAGAGTGGAATAAATTAGCATGGAATGTGATCATAATAAATAAATCACTTGCTTGAAAGCTTAGTCATGCATTTTCTTGGTTCTAATTTGAGACAAAGTTGTAAACACCAGAAACATATTCTAAATGAATGGAATCTTATTGGGCGGCCAAATTTTGTACCACACTCCAAAAGGCCATGTTGTAAATGCAGTGAGCTGCTACAGCACACATGCACGTGCTGACTGAGGCCTCTGGCAGCATTGACTCTCTAAAGGAATTATATGTTCTCTCTGCATTTTTACACTACCCCATCTGAAACTGTTCCTCTAACCTTCCTTCTATGTCCCTCTGTTGAGCTACATTCCCTCTTACTTTGGTAAGAGCACCATTCACACTGAGGTGCATAAGAAGGTCTTCAGGATCTTGGCAGTCTGAAAATATACTTGTGGTTTGGATTCATTTTCTTCTATTTTTAATCTTCTTGCAATATTTACATAGGACTTTCCTCCTCTGGGGTTCCTACTGCTTCTTGGCTGTGACGTGTTCTTCCTAACATCGCCTGAACGTAGCAGTTAGGCACAGGTGTAACACTCAGGACCAAGGAGAATCCTTCACAAAGCCTGCTCAAGATCTCTCAGGACTAACTCACCATCAGTAAGCAACCTTAAGTCACCTCTTTATCCATCTCTACCCATCTCCCTTGTCATCTTGCACTAGATTACTTTTTAATAACTTCCTGGTTGGGTCTTCGGTGTCATTTATGACCATTATCTGAGAAGAGACAGGATAATCAAGATATTTAACCATCAGTAGAAAATGAACATTTTGGTGCTAGATCCTTTAGAGCCAAGCATTCACCCTTCAGTTGCCGGGGTGGGCAGAAGTCTGTGGGTCCTGGGGGAGGAGCCAGGACAAATAAGGTAGCTGGCTGCACTCAACATGGTTCAGGCTGCAGTTCACTTCTAAAGGGTACAAAAATATTTTTAATATTTTTAACAACTGGGGAAGCTTTGCCTGTGTGTATTGGCTGGATATCAACCCTGCTAAAGAATAAACCCTGGAATTCTTAGTAGATACCTTTTAATGAGTAAAGGTAATTTACGTGCTTGGTTTACTGGGTTTATGTAGGTTGTAAGCAAATTAAAAGGAATAAGTTTCTCTCCCAGCCATTCCAACGCTCTCTTGCAATTGGCCCCAAAAGGCATGTCAATCCTCCTTCCATCTCCTTCAATGGAGCTCAGGTGGTATATGTGCCCCACTCCCACCTTCTCTTTTCTGGAAACACAAGTATCCCACACTAGCTTGGAATTAAAATTAGAATACTATGGTAAGGGCAAACCTGGGAGTGTTATTCTGTATGTACTTCATGCCCTTAGCACAAGTCAAGGATGAAGACACACTGGAGAGATGTATTCTTCTTTCAAAAGTTGCATTTTTAGAGAGAGGAATCACATAGAGATAGTTCTTAGGACAGTTGTGTGTTCAAATGTACCATGACAGAAAACCACCTTCTCTGCATCCATGTCCACCATTGACTGTACACTGTCTACCCTCCAATTCCTTCAACCCTTCTGGGACCATCAGGGCTCTTTCTTTAAAGCGTTCCAAAGAAGGATCATTTTGAACATCCTAACTCATCTAGTGAATCAAATCATGAATCACAATTACCTTGCAAGAGCCTAAATATGCATCTTTGTTGTAAGTTTCAAGTGTTTATACCACCAAATTATTTGCATCTGGTGTCACCTGTTCAGGTAGGCTTGAAATTACTACACAGTATTTTTTTATATGAAATTTCCAATTTTACTTTTATTGTTAATTGTCCAAAGCATGATATTCTTCTAGATTCTGAGCGAGACTGTAATAATTCACTTGGTTGCTCATTACAACTATCTAAATATTTCAGTGGGGTCAAGAGGGTGATTAACACAGGAATGAACAACTAATGAATAGTCCACGTAAGACTTCCTTTCTCTGAATCAGTGGCCCAGCCACCCCTCCCGGGTGGTCAGCACGTTGGAAGCTCCTCCTTTTGGCAGCAGTTTGTATAGGAAAAGTAAACCTGCAGAGGCCATTTCCTTAATGTAAATTTTTAGGCTTGGCAAACTATAGCTGCTGATCATGGGAGATTCCTCAGAATGCAACATAAAAGTTAGTACTTTTTCCAATCTTGTAGAAAGTGAAAGAAAATTGGGTTTTTGGCTTCCTGAGATCAAGCTGGCAAGTAGCCTTTTCACAATATCATCCTGAAAGCATTTGATTGATTGAAATCAGCAGGCCATTGAACCCAAAATGTTATTAGCTAATTCTTACATGAACTTGTTGAAATTATCATTCTTGAACTTCTCCTGGGGTAATGAGATTCATAGCTCAGGACCTATTGAGTATGTACCTTAAGCTTCACTGAGCTGTCTTCTTCATTCTGGTATTTTGCAACAAACATTAGTGCATTCTCTTCAGAATTTTAATATTTTTTTAATATCAAATCACATTCTACATCAGACCTTTCTATTTCTAAATTGAGCTTCTTTTCTTTTTTCATCTGACCTCATGTGGCAGCATTTCCAGTCACTATATAAATCTTTCATTTTAGTTATGTCTTCCTTCAACATTCAGCAACCAAGCATTTGGTTCAAGGTTTCCTAGCCTGGAGGCCCCCACTGTTTTATAATGACAGGGTGTTTCTAATCCATATTCAGTTTGGAGAGAATCTGCATTCCATTAATGCAGTGGTAAGTAGTGTTCCCAGCCTCTTTCACTAATTTTGACCATGCTAATTCAAAGGTTAGAAATTACCATCTTTGAGACAATCAAAGTTGCTGTCTGGTCTTAACTGTTTGATCTTGGTCTTAACTAGCTTATCACGTAATAAATATAATTTTTTTACCTAAAACTTCCAGGTTTATAAGATCACATGGGAGTTTGTTTCCGTTGGATTGACATTGGCAAACCAGAGATGTTTAATGTGAGTTTCACTCTTTTCCATGTGACACATACAAATGTTAACTAAGGCCAGCACCTTACTTTGATTCCTGCTCTTTCTAGTTTATCACCCAGAAAAGTGTTGCTTTTTTAATATTTTGTTACTTCTTATCTCTTAGGCATGTTTCTATAATTGGGAGGAAACTGAATTATCACTAATATGGGGCTAATACTCTAATAAATTTAACACAAAATCTTGTTACAGGGCTATTGGAAATATCAGTAATGGTCACCTATTTATTTTCTCATGAATTCTCTTTACCTCTAAAAATAGGGTGCATAAATGTGTTTGAATTTAATATGAGAAATACTCTTTTATCCCTTTACCACTCATACATTATATTTACCTAAAGGCCTGATAATTACATCATTTAGCACCTATCAACTCACCTGATGAAATGCAACTTTTTGCATTTCTTTTTCTGAAAGAAACACATACGACACCTAGGCCAAGTTTCTCACTTCATATCTTTGGAAACTGAGGCCCAGAATATTGAAGTGATTTAATTAAAGCTGCAAAATGAGTTGTCTCAAGATGGAAATCCTCACTAGTTCTCCAGCATTTTAATAAAGTATGTCCATTTAGGTATTCAGGTCCCCGTCATTTATAAGGAAACTTTCAAACATTCTTACTTGGCATTTCTTCCATGTCCTTCATGAGCCAGTTGTCCAAAAAGATGGGTCAGTTACTCAATCATCTCTATTTTTAGCCTGTCATAGCTTTCCCCTGAATACTCTAGTAGGCTCTTAATATGAATTCTGAAATGATTCAGATATTGTGCTTGGGAGGATGATATGCAGCTCATTTCTCTTTGCATAATTTTATAGTTCTGATGGCACGTGTTTCTCCTACACTAGATAATAAACACCTTCAGGGCAGGGTCATTCATGGTTAATATCTTGGATTACAACAATTACTTGAAAAATGCCTGAATAACTGGACAATTACAGGACTTACCTAGGACATATAGGTAAACACATTGCAAAACTATATGTATACTTAGCTCTCCAGTAAATCTGTTACAGGTTACTCAGAAATGATTCTGGCATATGGAGAGTCAAATGTGAAAAAGAAAACCTTCATCCATGCCAAGTATCATATATGAAAAAAATAAAATAAAACTTAAAATGGATCATAGACCTAAATACAGAAAACAAAAAGTATAAAACTTCTAGAGAGAAAGAAACAAAAAGAAAACCTTTGTGGCCTTAGATTAGATGAAGATTTGTTAGATAAAACATCAAAAGTAAGATTCATTAAAATACACACACACACACACACACACACACACACACACATACACACACATACACATACACACTGATTAAATAGGATCTTATTAAAATTAAAACACCTGCTCCTCAAAAAATACTAGTAAGAGAACAAAAGGACAAGGCACTAAATGAGAGAAAATATTGGCAAAACATATATTTGATAAAGTCTTTGATTCTGAAATATATAAAGAACTCTCCAAACAATAAGAAAGTAACAACCCAATGTTTTTAATTGGAAGAAGGTTTCAGCAGGACTATGGATAGGAGATAGGCACCTAGAAACATGTTCAACAACATATAAGGGAAATACAAATGGAATGTGTTTAAATAACCATAACCATGAGCCTGGTGTACAAGTCTATTAGAAAAAAAGAGAAAAAAGAACAATTGCTAGCAAAGACGTTGAGCAACTGCATATCTCATACATTCCCTCTGGGAATGCAAAATGGTTCAGAATTTATGAAAACTATTTGACAGTGGTTTTTTAAAACAAACTTAAACATATATTAACCACATGGTTAGGCAATCCCTGAGTAAAAAGAAAATGTTCACACAATAACCTGTACTGAGATAGTAGCTTTATTTATAATCACCAAAAACCAGAAATAATGTTCTTCAAATTTTTTTCAACTGGTGAATGGATAGACAAATTGTGGTACATCTACATAATGTAATACTAATCAGCAATACAAAGTATTACACACACAACAAAATGGACGAATCTCAAATGAATTCCGGTAAGCAAAAATGTCCAAATGCAAAAGGCTACATGGTAAATTATACATGACCTTACAAAAAGAGAAAACTGATCAGTGGTTGACAAGGGCAGGGAGTAGAGGGAGGGGTCAACTACAAAGAGGTACAAAGGCATTTTTGAAACTATTTGCAGTTTAAAGAAAATAAAGTTAAACACCCAGTTTTGGTGCTCCTATTTTAATAAAAGCTTTACAGTTTAAGGTTTTATATTTAGGTATATGATCCATTTTGAGAGTTTTTTCATATATAAAAATGGTCTGTATCTTGACCATTTGACAATTATATGCATTTGTTAAAATTTATAGAACTGTATAATAAAAAGGTAAATTTTACTCTATATAAATTATTTTTCAATAAACTTGACATTAAAATATAGATTTTAGTTTTTCATTTGTTTCTAGGTTCCTCAGTTTTAAAAAGTTCATTGAGGTGTTATTAAAATAGGAGTCCTAAAACTGGGTGGATGCCCCTCTACCCCCAAACAGACTACCTATCTTTGGACTTTGGCAAAACTCTTCACCAGATTCATGGCTATTCAAACATATGTTAAATAACTAGTACCAAAACTGCTTATGGTTTGGATAAATCCAGGTAACTTTGCCTTTACCAAGAATGTAAAATTTTTTTTAATGTGTATTTTGACTTCCAGTCACGGTGGAGGCATACATAAACAAACTTCACCTCCTCAGGCAACCACAGAGAGAATTACAACTATTTCTCAAAATAAATAACAACAAGAACTGTCAGAAAAATTGAGCTGTATGGAAGTCTGACAAACAAGGATTTAAAGAAGCCACATTCATCTGGAAGTGTAGAAGGGTGAAGTCATGTAGATGGGCAGAGATGTGCTATGGCATAGAGAGGTGGCAATGGAGATGATGGAATGGGTGGTCCCACATACACATGTGATGAATAAAAATTAAAAGGGCTACCTTGAGAGCCCCAGGCCAGACTGCACAACCCCAGGTGCCAGTGCCAGGAAGATAAATCCCCATAACTTCTGGCTGTAAAAACCAGTGGGGGTTGGGGCAGTGGATGAAACTGCTGGATTTGGGGGATAGTTTATTTAAAAGACCCTCACAGACTTAGAATGTATACAAATCTACCCACTCTGGGATTTGCCACCAGGGTAGCAGCTAAAAGAGTGCCAGTCACATATGGGAAGTGGTGAACTGACTAAAAATGGGGCAAGTACTGGGCAAAACCTCCGGAAGCCAGGCATTGGCATTGTTTCCTTTCTGAGCCCTCCCCCAACATAGAGCCACAAAGTGGTGAAGCTGGTTGCCCCTCCCTGGCAATTTTCTAAGGCTCTACCCCACACAATTTATAGGTGCTTTTTACAGGAAGTCAAAGCAGCTGTACCTAATACACAGAAATAGGGAGGCTGCCAAATTGAGGAGACAAGGATTTAAAGAAGCCACATTCATCTGGAAGTGTAGAAGGGTGAAAACAAATGAAAACAGCAAAATTCCAGAAAAAGAGCTAAATGAAACAAAGATAACCAACCTATCAGATGCAGAGTCCCAAACACTGGTGACCAGGATGCTCAAAGAACTCACTGAGTATGATAAAATTATAAAGGAAGAAATGAAGTTTACACTAAATGAAATAAAGAAAAATCTACAGAGAATCAACAGTGGAGAGGGTAAAGACAAGAAATCATACCAATGATTTGGAACACAATGAAGGAAAAAGCATTCAAACAGAACAGCAGGAACAAAAAAGAATTTACAAAGAGAGAGAGAAAAGAGGCTTAGGAACCTCTGGGACAACTTTAAACATACCAAGCTCCATCGAATCACATGGGTGCCAGAAGGAGAAAAAAAAGAGCAAGAATTTGAAAACTTTTCTGAAAAAAAGAAAGAAAAATTTCTTAATTTGGTGAAGAAAATAGACATACAAGGCCAGGGAGCACAGAGTACCAAACAAGATGGGCAGAAACAGGACCACACCAATGCACATCATAATTAAAATGCCCAAGATTAAACATAAAGAGAGAATCTTAAAAGCAGCAAGAGAAAAGCAGAAGTGACCTACTACAGAGTTATTGTTTCCATAAGATTATCAGCTGATTTCTCAAAAGAAACTTTGCAGACAAGAATGGTCTGGAAAGAAGTACTCAAAGTAAAGCCAAGACCTACAACCTAGATTACTTTATCCAGCAAAGCTATCATTTAGAATAAAAAGGCACATAAAGTGTTTTCCAGACAAGATAAAACTAAAAGAATTCATTATCACCAAACAATTATTATGTACAATGCTAAAGGGACTTATTTAAGAAAAAGATCAAAACTATGAACATAAAAATGGCAATAAATTCACAACTATTAATAATTGAATCTAAAAACAAACTAAACAAACAACCAGAACAGGAACAGAATCATAGGTATGAAGATTATTTGGAGGGTTTTCAGCTAGGATGGGAAGGGAAAGAATGGGGGAAAAGGTACAGGGATTAAGAAGCATAACTGGTGTATATAAAATAGACAAGGGGATGTCAAGAATAGTATAGGAAATGGAGGAACCAAAGAACTTATATGTGTGACCCATGTACATGAAGGAGAATTGCTGGAGGGAAGGAGGGTACCAAGCAGGTCGGGGTCAATAGGGGAAAATTGGAAAACCGTAATAGCATAATCAACAAAATATATCTTTAAAAAACATGTATTTTGGAAGCATAAGACCCTGAAACAATTCACACCACACATCATGTTAGTTTACAAAGACAAACATGTTGAACCTACTACCCGATGCTGGTTGTGAACCAAAAATATAGCAAAGGTCAGATATCCCATATTTGTCTAAATTTTTTAAATATAGTATGAATTATGCTAATATAGGTATAGAAAAAATATGAGCAACATTAAAAATGTGAATGTTTATGTCAACGTGGTGGAATTATCTATGATTTTTTTAATTTATAAAAACTTTAAATATACATAAAAGAATAGAAAATTGTATAATGAACAGGTAAAATACCACAACAGTTTTTCTTTGTTTTGGTGCCTTTTATTATGTTTCATTCTAAAAGCCTAAGTGTTTTTATCTTTTTCTAAAAATAATACACATTGGTTGCAGAAAATAATATGTGCAAGTACCGAAAAGCATATATGGACCCACATATATACAAAGAAATAAATATCACCATCCTAAACAGTTGTTGCCTGGGTTCCACTTTTTAAAAATGTATAGTATGTAAATATTTTTCACATTCATTTACAAACAGGGACTCCTCCTACTTTACAACAAGCTCTTTTCACTTAATGACACTTCATTACCCCAGATTCTCCTGGACTGCACCTGCTGAAACAGACCCGGCAGCAAGGACTAATGTCTAACGCTGAGCCTGATTTGATAAGCAGCCTGCTCACTAGGCTGCTTAAACCTAACCTCACTATCTTCTTCCAGTGAAAGTTTTCCAAGCTAATGCAGGAAAAATGTGTAATTGAGGTAAATGCCCACCCAGCATTTTCCCAGAGTGTCATCATACTTCCCTGAGGCTCTTTTGTGCCTGGATCGGAGGGCGGGAAGGGGCTCTTTGCAGCTCTTGACTTCCTTCACTAGCACTGCTTTGCTTCTTGTGAAAACTGGCTTCTGAGGCTTCAAGGCATTTGGGAACCACCTGGGGAAGCTCCCTACCTTAAGTGCTGTGATGCCAGTTCTCAGCTAGAGCCATAACTCGCCACTGGGTCCCTGAGGTGACAACCAACAGGAGCTATTCTAAAGCTGCCACCCTGCAAGGGTAGCCCAGGCCACAGGCTCCTTGGTCTTTCAGATCAAGCTCTGTCCCAGCTGTGAATACCGGTGAGCTATCATGCAGAGTAATTGTTTGGGTAGGGGCTGGCTTGATCTGAACTATGCTTTCACAAAGCAGCTGTGGGCAGGACACATTGGAGCCAAGAGGGCTTGGAGGAAGGGAAGGAACCCTTTGACAGCCACTGAAACAGTTATAACTTTACCACAGTGGAGGCCTGAGGAGGGAAAGGAAGGAGCCAGTGGGAGAGGTTGCCTTTCCTTAATGGTTTTTTTATTATTAAAACTATACTGACCTGCAAACCTAAAGGTCGCTGGTTCGATTCCCAGTCAGGGCACAGAACCAGGTTGCAAGCCAGATCTCTAGTCTCCAGCCAGGTTCTTAGCTGGAGGCAGGTGAAAGGATACCATACATTGATATTTCTCTCCCTTCCTTCCTCTCTCCCTGACTTTCTCTCCAAACATAATGAATAAAATCTTTACACACACACACACATATAATGCATGTTCATTGAAGAAAATATATAGAAGCAAAAAATGGAAAAGAAAAATTATGCGTATCTTCATTACTCAGACATAGTAAGCTTGTTAGTAAGTATGGGGGGTCTTCTTATCTTCCTATAGGTATGGGAAAGTGGATCATGCTATACATACACGGTACTTACTTAATCATGGAGAGGACATGCTTTTCTGTCATTAAATGTTCCACGTTGCTGAGGACAAGCAAAATGAACAAGTGAGGTTTTCAGCGCTTCCGCACCTCTCTACTCTGTCTGGGTCCTGCTCTCCAGTGTTCCACTCTCAGACAGCTGTCAACTCAGCTCTGATAAAGTGCCACTCTGCCCAGGACTATCTGACTTTTAGAAGAAACTCTAAAAAGCAGAATAATCTCTAAACACCTCAAATTGGTCAGTAATGACAGAATAGCTGGGCAGGAAGATGTTTTGGGTTCTTAGAACTGTACTGTACCAACTCTCTAGCTGTAGGACCCAGGGCAAGTTACTACCAACTCCATGTCCATTTCCTCACCTATAAAGGGAGATAGCAACACATTTCTCACAGAGTTCTTGTAAGAAGTAAAATGGGTTAATACATATGTAAAGTATTTAGCTGATGCTGAACCCTCAATGGTAAAAATTAATTGTAACAAAAATAGTGACACACAGTTTCAAAAGAATTTTGGCCAGCAGAGAAATATGTAGAAAACCAAGAAAATTTGATATACAAACATCTGAACTTGCATAACTAAGTAAAGCCTGGTTATTTCTATCATAAAGAATAATTTGTTTTGCAAAGATTTATCAATTAGTCAACTAATATTTAATGGGTAGGTACTATGTTCCAAGCACAGTACTAGGTCTAGGGTACATAGAGATAAATAAGTCAGTCTTTGCCCTTCAAGCTCCTTACATTTTGATGAGAAAGGTACATAATTAACTCATATTTTTATATTTGCAGTCATAGACATAGATATGTATATATAAAATAAATATAGGCACAGACATAGATATAAACATAGACATAGGTATAGATATAGACATAGGCATAGACAGATAAATGTAGATGATATACTACAGGCATAGACATAGACATATGTATAAATATATATAAATGCATAGTCATAATCATAGATATAGGTATCTAGGCATAGTCATAGGCATAGATATAGATATAAATACAAACATAGACATGGATATTTCCCCCTCGGTGATAGGTATTATGAAGAAGATAAAATAGGATCATCTTAGGTGGGATTGACTTTGGGGGGAATGGGTGGGTGGGGAGGGGGACAGAGGGGAGCAAAAAAGGGGATAGATGTAAAACAACAACAATAAAATTTTTTTAAAAATAGGATCATCTTAGGTGGAGGGGGACAAAGGGGAAAACTGGGACAAGTGTAATAGCAAAATAAATAAAATACATTTAAGAAAAAGATTAGGCTAACCTAATAAAGAATAATGGACTTGATGATCCTTTGGCTAGAATAATAACCTCCAAGGAGATGATACATGAACCAAGATTTAAATGATGAAGAATTAGCCATGTGAAAATCTGGGGAGAGAGTAAACCTAACAAGAACTACAAGGGCTAGGATGTCAAGGCAGGGCCACATGTGGGCAGGGGAGAGAGAGCTGGCCAGTGTGACTAGAACACTGAAAGGCAGGGGAGGTAGGGAGATGAGGTGGGAGAAGGAGACAGGAGCCAGGTCACTTAGAGCAGGGGAAAACAAACAAGTTTTATAAAGGGCCAGGCACAAAATTACCCCTTTACTCTGCCCCTGTGCTGGCAAAGCAGCCGTAGATCCTTTATATATCAATAAGGGGGCGGAGGATGTCCAACTAAATTCTATTTACAAAACTAGGTGGGAGATGGAAGGGGTCTTATTTGACCCAAGGGCAGCACCATGTCCATTCTTGATTTAGATTCTTGAAGGCCGAGATGAGGAACCTGGACTTTATTCCAAGTGCAGGTTTTAAGCAGGGGAGTAATAGAACTTGATTTGCACTTTCAAAGGCTGGCTCTGTTCCATGGAGTAGGGACTAGGGAAACAAGAATGGAAGCAGGGACCTGGGAAGGAGGCTGTAGAGAAAATCTAGGGAGAGGTGATGGTTGTGCAAAATTAGAGCAGCAGAGGTGTTGAGAAGGGGTCAGACTCTGATTACATCTTGTGTTAGAACTAGTAAGATTCCCAGTGAATAGCATGCGGTGGATGAAGGAAAGAAAGGGATCAGGGGTGATTTCTGGGCTTCAACTTCAGCAGCTGGGCTGCTGATGCTACATATACTGAGGTGGGACACACTAGGGGAGATACAGATTTTGAAAGGAAAAGAGAAATAGTTTTGTTTTGCCCCCATTAAGTTTGAGATGCTTCAGATACAAGAATGAGCTATCAAGCTGGCAGTGGTTTGCCCATCTAGGACTCACAGGAAGATCCAGGGACGGAGAGCAGAACATGCTACCCCTCTGCTCGAATGTGCCCCTTTGACATGTGAATTATTTTGAGCTGAAGGCAATCAAGATCCAGCAGAGTTGAGGAAAACACTTACCTCTCCCTTAATTGCCTAAAAGAATTTAAACAGGGGACTTGGCCCAGACAGAGAGTTATTACCAGAAGTAACTTTTTATCTGAAAGACTTACCTGTTTGACACGGCAAACACCTCACTACCAACTACGTGTTCTTCTTATCTTCCTGCGAGTTGCTCTCTCCCGCTCTGAAGCCCCAGGCCCCTGTGCCATTCCCTAGTGCAGGAGTCAGACAACCCTCAGTTGTCTGACTACCTTCGGGTCTCAAATTTTTATGTGGCTCCCATGCGTACAAAATTCATTTTTTTCCTCTGCTAACCTGTTTTATGTCGATTTAATTATTAGGCCAGCCAAAGAACCTAGAAGAGTAGAATAAAACATTTGCCACCTTGACACTAGATAAAAACTGGAGAGTCATCAGAAGGTAAGGGATAGGTACCCTTCAGATTATCCAGGAAGAGGGAAATGAAGATAGGAGGACTGAAAGAAGAACCCTGGGTCCCTCTAGAACTTTGAGGTCTGGTAGAGGCAGGAGACAGTAGAGGATACTGAGAAGCACAGCAGTGACCTGGGAGGGAAGTCAGGTCCATGTGGGGGTCAAAGAATCACAACTGTTTCAAGAAGGCTGTAGACGACTGTATCCAATGCTGCTGAGGGACTGGATTAAGAGAAGGTTTCTTTAGAGGATCCACTAGAGAGTCTATAACTGTTCAGCTATCCAGGCTGTTTAAAATATGATCCAACCTACGGAAATACAAAACTTCAATTTATCCACAACTGCTTGGTTACAAATCAACAGTGAGTTACAACCATGACTCACTTACCTGCAAAGAAATCATTGGAACAAAGGTAATTTTTCGAAGTGTCTTAAATTAAGCAGCCTGTAGTTAGAGGGAGGGAAAGCCAGACAATAGGACAATCATTTTCCCTTACTTCCAGAACCGGGAGAGGAAGGGCAGCGGGGCGGGGGCGGGGGGGGGGGGGCAGGTATTGATTATCTATGCCAGTCAGAAATAACAGAACCCATCAGCAACTCACCAAATTCACAGTTGATCTCTTTTTTTGGTGGGGGTATTCATCTTCATCTTTCCCACCCTTTAGATTTTAAATTAGAGATGATGAGAAGAAAGTAAGCAGTCTTAATTTGAACTGCTTCTTTTTCCCTTACAACCTCGAGGAAGGGATGATCATTAGGAAACCAAATGACCTCAGCACCCAGAGAAAGAAAGAAAGAGCAGGGGGGCTTCTAGATGATCCTCAGCCAGCTCTCAAGGCTGTTAGGAGGTGAGGCCTCCCATGGGCCCTGCAGGGCTGGGAAGGCACCCACTGGGCGAGCACCTGGCCCTGCTGAGGCAGTTAGCCATGCTTTCTGGTTTGCACTCAAAAGTCTGCTCTTTCTGACCCAATTTGGCCATTGGCACGGGCTTCGCTTTCTCTTGCCATGTCTCAGCTTCCCTTTCTCATGTTAGTACCCTTCCTTCCCTGACTCGGACCCTCTCCTTCCTGCCCTGCTAAGAGAAATTCAGGCTCAGAGGCCAGGAAGTGCCCAGTGAAGGGACTACTGTACCTGCTCCAGGCAAGGAGTTTCAGAGCTTTCCCCAGCTTTCACCTCCAATCAGTGAGCTCAGCAAGGCCCCCAAGGGACCAATGAGCTAAAAATAGCTGAGGCTTGTAAATGAACTGGAATCCTTTCTGCCTGCCTTCCTAGTCCTTCACAGTCGGGGACACAGAGGAGGTGTACAACTCAAGCGCTGTTATTTTTTCTGCCCTGCCTGGTGCAGGCCAGGGCTGCCACCCCCTACTGCTTGTGGATTAATGATGGCATTTCCACCCTCTAGCTTCCCAGTCTCCCGTGAAGGTACAACTTGTCCTGCTCTGGGACACCAGTTGGCATTTCTCCTGGAGGAAGTGGATTTTGAGTTGCATTTGAAAAAAATTGTCATGCCATGCGGATGTGCTCTAAATCAGCCAGCTCCTGTTCTGTCAGATGAAGCCCCATCCCCCTCAGCTCCTGCTCTTCTCCTCAAAGATTCTCCTAGCATGGAGCACCAGCAAACAGGGCATCCATCCATCTCATCCTTTAATATTTCTGAATGCCTGCTAGGTGCTATCTACTATGTACAATGCCACTGGGTACTATGCCAGATGCTCCGAATTCACAGATGAATAAATGGGGATTATTTGTCATTTCTCATTTGCCCTGGGAGATAGAAAGCAAGGGGAGGGTATTCCCAGGGTCTGTTGATACAGCCCAGGAGCAGGCAAGGTCAAGAGCATCATGAGGAGGCAGCCTAGAACATCTCCAGGGGCTTGGGGTGGGAAAGGTATTTTCCATGGGGTTCAAAGCCATTGAGATGGCCCTGGTGGTTTCGGTGTTTGGTGTATTTTGGCAACTAGTCAGCACTCAATAAGTAGTAGGAGAGTGGTTAAGAGCATGGATTTTTTCAGATCAAACAGATGGGGGTTCACATCCAGCCTTATGCCGCTTCCAGGTGACACCTAACCTTTACAGGCCTGAGTTTCCTCACCTGTTACACAGGGTTACTGATAGAATCTTCCTCATAGAGTGGGTGTGAGGCTAGAATGAGAAAATGTGTCTAAATCAGTTGTCCTCGTACCTGGGATAAAGAAAGTGAATAAACAATAAATAGTATTGTTTTAAAATATAGGATATTTATACAATAGAAAAACTGAGGTAGAGTAAGGCCATCAGACCAGGGAATGATTGTCACTGAAAAGAGTTTGTAACAGTTTCCAAGAGGAGGCAGTGGCTCTCTGCCAGAGGACTGGTAGAGGGAAGCACCAGGTGGGTCAGGGAGAAGAGAGCATGAGGAGGAAACTGGACAAGGGCCTTCGTTGTGGATTTCATGGGAAGGAACCGGCCTAGAATGAGACACTTCAGTGGCTCTGGGAATTGGGGTGGTTCCTGGTTGATAGCTGGCCCTGGGGTGATAAGGGCAAGTGGGCAGTAACCTAGAGGAGGAGAACCAGGGAAAGGAGGAGGCTGGGGATATGGGCTCAGGTTAGTTGGTTTGCATCAGAAAGGCACACTAAGGGCAAGCTGTTCCGTGGCCCCAGGGACTGACTAATTCCAGGGTCAGCAAGGCCCCAGATGTCAGTCTCAGAATACAGAAAATAAAAGACCTGGTTTTATAGGTAGCTAGGATTATTTCTATAAATGAGTAGAGAGTATGCAACTTCAAAACTAGGAAAATCATGTCTAATTAAACTAACTCTGACTTGGAGGCTTGGTTCTGATGGGTCACTGTTGTCCACTTTGTTTCTGTTGGGGCTCTCCCCTCACTGCCTGAACCCCAGCCTCTGAATTATATAGCAAAAGCCTCTGGATTCTTAAGCAGAGCAAAACAAATTGGGAGGCCCTTGCAGAAACCCACAAACCATAGTAGTCCTACAAGATGGCCACTGACTGAGCCCTCTTGATTCCTTGGGTCCAGAAAGTCCAATGGGCTGCTCCTTTCATGCCACGTGGGTAGGAGCATCACTTCAGAGGCCAGGAGCCTCCCAGGCGTACCATACATCCTTCCTCCAAGGCCAGGAAAATGTGTGCCACCAAACTTAGATGTGGGTGTCAGCTCACGTCCAGACATGGCCTGGCCCCACCTTCCAGATCTTTCGCTTCCTCAATGGCCCCCCAGAGCTGTTCATCATTCCAGCCATCCCCAGTCCTTTCTACCTTGCTGGGTGGACAATGATGTTTTAGCCCTCCCTACTGTTCTCTTTGCCTAGAATTCACTTTCATTTTTCTCTGTCCGCTAAATTTGTATTCTCATTTAGCTAACATGTATTGAGATCCTGCTGGGAGCCGGTGGGCCTATGTCACTCCTTAACCCGCATTCCCTCTTTTAATTCTCACAATAATCCTAAGAAATAGGTACTCTTATTGATACCCATTTCACAGATGATGCAAACAAGGCTCAGAAAGTTTGAGTGATTTGATTTACGGTCATAGAACTAACAAAACCCAGCAGTATATGATTGGAAAGCTGTTGTTCTGAAAACGCATGCCAGTTTGCCTCATCCGAGTGCTACCTCCTCCAAGAAGCCTTCCCAGATCTCCCCCTCCACTTTGAAAAAGGAGTCTGTGGGAAAAGGCCAAAAGCTTCTCATCACACTGTTTCTTCTTTTATTTGTGCACACAGCTAAACAACATCTCCCAGCCTCCCCCAAAGTTAGGTTTGGTCATGTGACTGGGTTCTAGCTAATGGAATATTAGAGTGTTAGTGGAAATGGTAAGAGTCATTCCAAGGCCTAGATCATAAAAACTTGCATTGTGCACGATTTCCACATCTACTGACTGGGTGCCCCTTTCCTAGAGCAACCTTAAAGGCTTCATGGCAGAGTCACTGGCAACCTGGGTCATGAATGACCGACTGTGTGGAACAGATGCCCCCCACCCCACTACTCCCTCCCAGCCACCACATTGAACTGTTGTGTAAGAGAGAAATAAACTTGTATTGTGTTAAGCCCCTGCATTTATCTGTTTATTTCTTACTGCTTCTTCCTGGAGCTGGTGCTGCCTTAACTAACAGCTTCCTTTGAGGCTTTCTTTATTCAAACTCTTTGTAATGATCAACTTACATAGGATGCCATAGGAGTAAATCAAATTAAGTTCCATCAAATACCCAGGGCAGTTTTGAAGAGAAGAAATTTTTAAAAGGCAGTCTGAGGGATATTAATATATGTATTAATTATATATATAGGGGGGGGGAAGAAGGAGGAAGAGATTATATGTGGATCAAATTTGCACAGTAGAGCAGTGTAGACACTTGGCTTATTGATGGCCCAGAGGCCTTTGACAGTCGTAGCTGGACCCCACTCCCATCCCCACCCCCTGACTATTCTGGGGCTGCTGACGGTCTTCAAATTCTACTGTGTATAAAAATTACATGGGGACCTAGTTTAAAACAGGTTCCTTGGACCCCCTATCCCTAAATTAACTTATCAAGTAGCATGTAAGGTTTAGAAATCTATATATATATTTTTTAATTTTTAACGATTTTATTTTTTATTTTTAGAAAGAGGGGAAGAGAGAGAGGCAGAGAGGGAGAGAGACATCAATGTATGGTTGCTTTTCACCTGCCTCTAGCCACAGACCTGGCTGGAGACCTGGCTTGCAACCTAGTTATGTTGCCCTGGCTGGGAATCGAACCTGCGACCTTTGGGTTCACAGGCCCGTGCCTTATCCACTGTGCTACCAGCCAGGGCCCTAGAAATCTATATTTTTAATAAGCCTTCCCCTTGGCTCACACACAGACCGGACTCTTGGGTAAATGTTACTCTAATGCCACCTCTGAGGCCTGGTTCTCAGTCTCCTGCCAACAATCCCAGGGTGGCACTCAGGATCCACAGCAAGACTCACAGGGCCACTTTAAATTGTGGGTGACCTGAAACAAGAGGGTCCTTTGAGTGGTCACTCAAAAATCAGCCCATGACTAGTGATCTGATGAGCCATAGGAAAATGTACCTTTAAAAGATACTCCAGCACTTGGGGCTGGGAAATTTAATTACTGGATGTATTCATTCACTATTCCCCAAGCTTCCATCCTTTCTCATCTTCTCAATTCTTGCAATATTTGCCTACCTTCGGTACCATTACTATATAATGTTTCCTTTTAACCTGATTCCCCCACTCTTTTTTAAAATTCAAAATATTGAAGGAAGCTCTTGTATAAGAGGGAAATACATATATGAAAATTAGGGCAGACCCTGGCCCCAGAAAGAAAGTGTCCCCACAGTGAGAGGGCAGAGGCCATGAGGACCAAGAGCAGGGAAGGCCTGCAACTGGTGGTGGAGAATGGCAGGGTGAGGGGCGGGGTAAGACCTGGAGAGAAAAAGAATTCCAGCAGGGGAGGGAACACCACTCCCTGGAAGGTCCAGGAAGAAGGCAGCATGGGCACACATCTAATAGAGGAATAAACAAGTCAGCAAGGCTGCACCTTGGGGAGGAACCTGGGTACTGGGAGAAGTGTGGGGCTCAGGAAGAGAGCAGTGGAACAGTCATGGCCAGATGAGGCCCAGGGACCCAGTTGAGATTCCAAGAGGCTTGGAGTTGGCGGGAAAGGATAAAATGGAGTACATGGTAGGGTGGGTGTTAAGAAAAGGGAGGTTGAGGTGGGGGAGTGCAGCAATGAGGAGCTGAGGAGGGGCCACAGCGGGGTGACTGGACTGGTGAAATGTTAGGAGCAGGGGAGGGTGTGTGCCCCCACACCAGGCTACAGGATTATGTTCATGCATCTGGACTGCAGCAAGTAGGTACAGCCAGCAGCCAGGGGGAGAGATGGTGTGTTAGTGGCTGCATTTCACCCATAGGAAAATACTACATTAACATATCCAAAAAGAAACATCTGAGTCTTCAGAAAGAGAGCTACTGGCATCAGCAAGAGTGAGGAAGTAAATGCTGGCCCTGTCGCTATCAGCACCCAAGACGAGTGGGGTAGGGATGGGCAGGAAGAGAGCCCTGTTTGGCCCTGGAAAGTAAAGTCCATGAGGGTCTTCCCTGTCTTATTTCCTGCCATAACCTTGTGCCAGAACAGTGCCTAGCACATAGTAGGAGCTCAGAAAGCATTTGAGAATGAATGAATATGTGAGCACATGGGTGAAAGGCAACAGTTATCTGCTCTGTGAAGTGGCTGAGTCAGACTTGGCCCAGTGTCATTAACTGTGGGGTTGTAACAAGGAGCACATGATCAGCCGCCAAGCTCACAAGATCCTTTGGACCCACCTGCCTTGGGAGAGGCAGAACAGACTCCAATCTGTATCCAGGATCTCACTTAACCTTGGGAAGTGCACACCCTTCTTTTGAGTTTACGTATCAATCTTGGAGATAAGATTTTTTTCTTGGTATTTTGGCAAAACCAGACTTCTGAGTCTGCCAGCTTGATACTAGGCTCTGGACCATGAACATTATGAAAACAATAGTAATGAAGTAGCTAAAATTATTGAGTGCTTATTTATACCAGGCTTAACAAATATTATCTGATTTAGTCCTGACCATGTGTGAGGTGTTTCCAGTGATTAGCCCATTGGGGGTGTTGAATTTATGCCCAAGGCCACACATTGCTAAGTGGCAACACTTGAACGCTAGCAGTAGGCCAATGTCACCACCTGCTTTGTCATCATCTATGCTGTACCCCACCTAGGGACATCCCTTATGCAGTCTGGCCCCTCTCACCTTCACCCCCTCTACCCCCCAACAAACTTCTGCAAGGTAGAGAAGGAGCATTGATAGGGAGACAGGACCTGGGTTTGACCTTTCTAAAATTCACTGAATATATATATATATATATATATATATATACACAGCTTGGAGCAGTTCACCCAGCTTCCTCAAGCCTCAGTTTATTCAATTTTAAACTAGTAGCAATTTTTGCTTAATGAATAAATGAACCTTCCCCCTGACCCCCTCTCCTGCTATGAAAGAAATCAAATGTGTAGATGGCAGCACTTTACAAAATACAAAGCACAGTTTGAACTCACACAGTTATAATTATACAGCTTTCAATTGTCCTTGGGGCTGTTTTGGTTCTAAGGGAACTAAACTGTCTCCTTTTGTGATGCTCTGAGATCTGACTTCGGGCTTATCTTTCAAAGGAGGGCCAGTTCAGTGAGGACTCTAGGGGGGACCTGAGTCAGGTGCCCTACAGAGGTCAGGACTTTGGAAGGCCAGGGACAGGGAGGCAAAGAAGGAGACAGCCATCTTCCACCTGAGGCAAGAGTCAAGAAATCGCAAACATTCTGAGAGGAGGGAATTCCCAAAGTGTCTTGAAGTAGTTGACCTGCTGTGTGAAGCTTCTCGCTCACTTGACCTTAGCTTTGGTTAAATCCACTTCCTTGAGTCAGGGCTGTTGCTGTAAGTGACAATGGGCCATCCTGACCCTGACCTGGGGGTTGAGTAAGAGATCAGAGCTGCTGCTTCCCAAACACTCCAGAAGTGTCACTAGGTTTCCCGGAACGCTAGGCTCAGGGCTGGACCTCAAAGCCCAGCACCTTCTCCCAAACTGGAGGCCGGTCCACCCTCCAATGCCTGGCTGCCCATCCAGTCTCTAGTCAGCTCCTTCCACCCGCAGGGCCAGGGGTGTCTGTGCTGCCCCCTGAAAATACCCAGGCCTTGGCTCTTCTCTTCCTGGGGCGGTTTCACATGGGAGAGTGGTATCACTTGTGTTTGGGCAGAAACTGCAGGCTTCTTAGAAGCTTAACTTAGGTCTTGACCTCTCTGTTTTCCTTTTTCCACTTAAAAGGCAAGAAAAAAAAATCTATCACAGGCTATTTTAGGTGAACTCACTGGGAAAAAAAAAATCCCAGAAAGAAAACCAACATCAGAACGTCACAGCTATTTTTAGCTGGATCTGTCTCCCTCCAGGATTCAGGCTCTATTTGGGAGCCTTGTGCCTTGGTGGGCAGCCAACCCTGCGCTTTTTCACAGAGTAATCCCCTGGCATATGGCAACACTTCCTGGTCCTTGTCACTGTTTGTGTGGAGAGGAGTTCAGCGGTGACAGCGGTGACAGCCTAACCTTTGCTCTGGCTCCTTGCTCCTGGGCCCAGGCCTCCAGGAGCTCAGCATCTTTTATACTTTGCACAGCACTTTGCAGTCAGGACCACTGTCCTGCTTCTGCAGGCTTCAGACACATCAGAACAGAGCAACTGTTAGCAGATTAATGAGTTTGTATCCAGGTCACACGTTGTTATGAAAAATCATCAATTCTCTGTTAGCATAAGAAGCCTTGTTAACCTATGAACTGAAGTCATGTGGAAATGTCTGATCTGGGACCTTTGCTCCCAAATACAAACCCAGAAAGTCACATGAATTTTTTTAATTGAATTTATGGGGTAACATTGGTTAATAAAAGTATATAGGTTTTACATGTACAATTCTTTAATATATCATATGTACATGGTATTGTGTTCACCACTCCAAGTCAAGTCTCCTTCCATTTAGACCAGTTAGACCCCATTTACCCACTCTTACCTCCCCTCAGCCCCCTTTCCATCTGAAATCACTGTACTGTTGTCTGTGTCCATGAGGTTTTTTTGTTTTTCTTAATTTCTTCACCATTTTCCACCCAGTCCCCCAAACCCTTTCACCTGTGACAGCTGTCAGTCTGTTCTAGGTATCTATGAGTCTGTTTCTATTTTCTGTGTTAGTTTATTTTGTTCTTTAGATTCCACATATAAAGGATTTCATATGGTACTTGTCTTTCTCTGACTGGCTTATTTTCCTTAGCATAATACTCTATAGATTCATCCATGTTGTCACAAAGGGTAAGATATCCTCTTTTTTTTTTACCCATTGATGGACACTTGGGCTACTTCCAAATCTTGGCTATTATAAATAACATAGCAATGAATATAGGGGTGCTTATATTCTTTTGAATTAGTGTTTTGGATTTCTTTGGATAGATTCCCAGAAGTGGGATCACTGGGTCCAAAAGCAGTTTCATTTTTTAATTTTTGAGGAAACTCTTTAGTGTTTTCCACAGTGGCTGCACCGGTCTACATTCCCACCAACAGTACATGAGGATTCCCTTTTCTCCACATCCTCACCAGTGCTTATTTTTTGTTGATTTATTGATAACAGCCATTCTAATAGATGTGAAGTGGTATCTCATTGTGGCTTTAATTTGCATTTCCTTGGTGATTAGTGACATTGAGCATCTTTTCATATTTCTATTGGCCACTTGTATGTCCTCTTTGGAGAAGTATCTATTTAGGTCCTTTGTCCATTTTTAATTGGGTTGTTTAGTTTTCTGGTGTTGGGTTTTCTAATTTCTTTATAAATTTTGGATGTTAACCCCTTTTCAAATATATGTTTGGTAAATACATTCTTCCATTCAGTGGGTGGTCTTTTAATTTTGTTGATGGTTTCCTTTGTTTAACAACCATAACAAAATCTTTTTACTTGCTACAAGAAATGTTTGAGATTTTATTGCCTATATTTTCTTTTAGGATTTTTATTGTTTTGAATCTAATATTTAAGTCTTTAATCCATTTTGAGTTACAGTATAAGAAAGTGGTCTCATTTCATTATTTTGCATATATCTGTCCAATTTTCCCAACACTATTTTTTGAATAAACCATCTTTACCCCATCAAATATTCTTGTCTCCTTTGTTAAATATTAATTGACCATAAAGGTGTGGGTTTAATACTGGGTTCTCTATTCTGTTCCATTGATCTATGTGTCTGTTTTTATGCCAGTACCAAGCTGTTTTAATTGCTATGGCTTGTAATATAATTTGATATTAGGTAACTTGAGTCCTTTGACTTTGTTCTTCTTTCTCAGGATTGCTGTTGCTTTTCAGGGTCTTTTGTAGTTCTGTTCAATTTTTTTTGAATATTTGTTCTGTGAAATGCACCATTGGTATCTTGATAATAATTATCAGATTGAATCTGTATATTGCTTTGGGTAGTAAGGACATTTTAATGTTGTTAATTCTTCCTATACATGAACACAGTATATGCTTCCACTTACTTGTATCTTCTTCAATTTCTTTCTTCAGTGTCTTATAATTTTCCAAATACAAGTCTTTTACATCCTTGGTTAAATTAAGTCCTAAGTATTTTACTTTTTATTTTTTGATGCAATTGTAAATAGAATTATTTTCACTGTTTTCCTTTCATTATTGATGTATAAAATGCAACTAATTTCTGGGTGTTATTTTGTATTCTTTCACTTTACTAAATTTATCAGTTCTAGTAGTTTTTTGATGGAATCTTTAGGGTTTTCTGTATATAGTATCAGGTCATCTGTGAATAAGTTTTACTTCTTCCTTTCCAATTTGGATGCTTTCTTCTTTTTTTGAGGTTGCCTTTCTGTTTTTTATTTAATTTTATTGTTGTTGCATTACATCCATCCCCTTTTTGCTCCCCTCTGTTCTCTTCCTCACCCACCTATTCCCCCACAATGTCAATCCCACATGTCGTCTATGTCCATGGTTCTTCCATTCTAGGTTCTTGTCTAAACTGCCCCCCCTTCTTTGCCTCTTCCTACCCTCTGGATGCTTTTTATTCCTTCATCTTGTCTGAATGCTGTAGCTAGGACTTCCAGTATTGTGTTGAATATGAGTGGTGAAAGCAGACGTCCCTGTCTTGTTTTCAATCTTAAGGGAAATACTTTAAGTTTTTTGCCCATTGAGTATGAGGTTGACTGTGGGTTTGTCTTATACAGTCTTTATACTTTGCTGAGAATTTTTATCATAAATGGGTGCTGGATTTTATGAAATGTTTTTTCTGTATCTATGGATATGATCATGTAATTTGTATTCTTTTTTTGTTTATGTGGTGTATCACATTTATTGATTTGCAGATATTGTACCAACCTTGCATTCCTGAAATAAAGCCCACTTGATAATGGAGTATGATCTTTTTAATGTATTATTGGACCTGGTTTACCACTGTTTTGTTGAAAATTTTAGCATCTATGTTCATCAGGTATATTAGTCTATAAGTTTCCTTTTTTTTTTTAAATATTTTATTTCATTATTTTTAGAAGGAGGGGAAGGAAGAGAGGCAGAGAGGGAGAGAGACATCAATGTATGGTTGCCCTTCACCTGCCTCCAGCCACAGACCTGACTGGAGACCTTGTCTGCAACCTGGTTATGTGCCCTGGCTGGGGAATCGAACCTGCGACCTTTGGGTTCACAGGCCGGCACCTTATCCACTGTGCTACCAGCCAGGGCTAAGTTTCCTTTTTTGTAGTGTCTTTATCTGGTTTTGGAATTAGGATAATACTGGTCTTGTAAAATGAGATTGGGAGTCTTCCTCTTGAATTTTTGGAATAGTTTGAGAAAGGTAGGTGTTAGTTCTTTTTTGAATAGTTGGTAAAATTCTCCTGTGAAGTCATCCAGTCCAGGATTTTTTGTTGTTGTTGTTAAGAGTGTTTTGTTACAGCTTCAATTTCACTAGTTCTAATACATCTATTCAGATTCTCTGATTCTTCTTGATTCAGTTTTGGGTGATTGTGTATTTCTAGGAATTTATCTATTTCATCCATATTGTCCAATTTGTTAGGATATAGTTCATATATTTCCTTACAATCCTTTGTATTTCTTTGGTGTCAGTTGTTACTGCTCCTCTTTCATTCCTGATTTGATTTATTTGGGTCCTCTCTTGTACTTTTTAATCTTGATGTGTTTGGTTAAAGGTTTGTCAATCTCATTTATTTAAAAAAAAAAAAAAAGTTCCTAGTTTCATTGATCATTTGAATATTTTTTTAGACTTTATTTCATTTATTTCTGCCCTGATCTTATTTTCTTCCTTTTACTCATTTTTGGATTTGTTTTTTGTTCCTTTTCAAGTTTCCTTAAGTGTAAATTTAAATAAATTTAAATTATTTATTTGAGATTTTTCTTATTTTTTGAGGTAGGCCTGCAATGCTATGAATTTCCTTTTTTAGGGTTGCTTTTGTTGTGTCCCATACATTTTGGCTGTTGTACTCTCATTTTCATTTGTTTAAAGGTATTCTTTGGTTTCTTCCTTGCTCTCATTGTTAACCCCTTCGTTGTTTAGTAACATGTGATTTAGCCTACAAGTCTTTATGTATTTTTTCAGTCTTTTTCTCACGACTGCTCTTTAGTCTCATACCATTATGGTCAGAGAAGATGCTTGATATGATTTCAATCTTCTTAAATTTATTGAGACTTGTTTTGTGTCCTAATGTGATCTACCTTAGAAAGTGTTCCATGTGCACTAGAAAACAATGTATATTTTGCTGCTTTGGGGGTGAAATGCTCTGAAGATATCAGTTAAATCCATCTGATCTAGTGTGTCATTTAAGGACACTCATGTATTTTTAATTCAAGTAAAAGAAGCTATTTTAGTTTTGAAATGCGTCCCTAGGAAAATTGAGGAGAACAACTATAAACCAATGGGATTGAAACCCAGGCCAAGCATTACACATGCTAGGAAACACTGAGCCCTAGGTCAAGGAGGTTCAGCCCTGCCTGGGATGAGAGTCAGTGTTGGAGAAACTGGGAACACCAGAGGGTCCTAGCAAAATGGACCAGGAAGAGCCCTGATACCTTGTTTTTTATCACCTAATCTCACTTCAACAGGGAGCCATCAAGAATGATGAAGTTCTGGTTCCCAGTTTCTAGCCAGGAGTTGATGGAGGACTTAGGTGTTTCTGAGAATCAGATCTCCCTCACCAGGTGTGGGGAGCAACAGACAGAAAACTCAGAAATGCTTACTCTTTGGCCAAAGGGACAGTATTTCTTGGGATACATAGGCAGTTTATTTTCCTTTTCCAAAGTAGAAGTAGCTTTATGCCCAATATAATAATACTTTTTGTGCATTGTGAAGACAGTGTAAAGCATCTCAAACCTCATCACCCCAAAATAATCAGTTACCATTTCAGAGAATAATGTCCAGGTATATATTTAATTGCATCTTAACAAGTTCATGCGATACTTGAGCATAACCTTATTTTGACAGTAGAAAACTCAGATATCTCCTTTTGACTGAATAAGGCAGATACAATGGCCTATGTTACCAGCAAGAAGTGGAAGGAAGGGAGAAACTTCACTTTCTAAAAGTTCTGAGGGTGGAGTCAAGAACCTCAGGGATTAGAAAATTTCCTATGTTCTGAGAAGTGCTGAGAAGTGGCAGTAAACAAAATTCCAAGGTCAGAAAAGCATTGCAAGTTCACAAACTTCTTTAAAAGCAGTCCTCCATCCCAACAGCCAGCACACTTCAGGTACCATCCACTGCTCACCCTGGCTGATCAGAATCTTATCCCTCTGTCCATCCATAATGAGCACACTATTCAGGTGTAATTCCGCATCTTACCATGAACATCACTAAGGCAACAAGGCGCACTTGAAGAATCTCACTGTATGTCCACTTCTGCAGGCACACATCTTTCTGAAATCATGAGGGATCCCTGAGCAAACCACCGGTGTTCATGCCCTCTTGCTCTGGGAACCACTTCATCACTGCAAGTTACCTCAGAAAGTAGATGTCTTCTTAATCCAGAATCCAACTGAGCATTTCAGATATCACTCAGGGTCCAAGAGCCTCCGTTCCACAGTGTTCATTAAGTCAAACAGGAACGGTGACAAAATGAAGCACAAATGACCATTCAGTCACAGTGACCACAGTACTGGGGCAGCCATAGCCTGGAGTCCCTGATGCCAGGGTGATAGCCCTTTAGTTGCTGAATTGCAAGGAGGTCCTTGTGGATTAGCCAGGTAGCACGGGTGCTACAAAGTCACTGAGGTGGCAGTTTACCAACTTGTACACATTTAAACAACCAACTCAGCTTTTCTAGTGTGTATCTGCTGCACACTAGATGAATTTGTTTATCTGCAGGGATTGTATTCAGCAGTTATCATTGCTTCCTTTCCTGACACCCATGTCCTCTCCATCCAGAATGGACAAAATGAGCCCCAAAGCAACATGATATGGTCGAAAGGTAGCCAGACGGGGCATCAGGACCCTGATCCTAGTCTGGGCTTTGCTTATTACCACCTGTGTGACACTGGGCAAGTTGACTTCCTCATCTGTAAAATAGAATGGCCATGCTCCCTTAGTGGAGATCATGTGAGAATCAAATGAAATAATGAATACAAAGTGCCAAATACAAGGCCTGGCACATAGTGGGTACTCAATACATGGCATCAGATCTCCAAAGGAAAGTGGAGACATAGAAGTTGCCCTCAGTGACTTTTATTCAGGAAGGGCTGTTGCCACCTACCTCAAAGTTGATGGCTGGGTAGCTGATCCCTGGGAGGGGCAGCAGGAAGGACCACAACAGACAAGGGGCTGGCTGGAGCAGCCTGTGTCTTGTCCTCCCAGCTCTGAGCCCTGGGGGGTTGCCCACAAAGTGTGGCATTTCTTGTCCATTTGGAAGAGGGATAGCAGAACCAGGGTGTTATTGGATGGGTGCTGAAGAAGGGAGGGTGCTGCTTGATGGCTGACTGCTCTGGACCCTCACTGCTCTGGACCTGGAGGCGCTGGGAGAAGGGAGGGTTGAGGGGTTGGCACCTACCTTTCTCCATCCTGGTTTTCTTTCCCTCCTAACTCATCGCTGCATAGGCAGTTTAACAGGGTTGCCATGGGAACAACCTACATTACACAGTGGAAAAGAACAGAAACCAGCGGTCTGAAGACTTGGGTTTGAATCCTGGCTCTGTTGTTTTCTGGCCACATGACCCTGGCCATGCTATTTCATGACTACCACCCTTTCTCTGCCACCTTTGCTTCCTGAAAAATAGAGCTGTCATGAGCTTTAAAAATTATGAACATGAAAGCAATTTGTGTAATGTACTGACCAATGCTATAATTTGTATTTGCTTAATGTAACCTGAATTTCCCCAGACCTACCAGCCATTAGCAATGACTATTCATGCTTCTCTGGCTGCTACTTTCATAGTGTAAGCTTGGTTCTGGAACCTGTAGAGAACCCCTTATGGATTTGTCACACTCCCCTAGGACATCTAGTGGGCACTCTACACAATCTGATTCCACAGGCACAGCTTCTGCACCTCATTTTCTCTTGGTCATGCCTCGTTCCTCTCCTATTCTGGAGCTGCCCTTGTGGGCATCCTGCAAATGTTCAAGGGCCACTCCTCTGCCTGTATCCCATGCCACACACTGTCTCTTGGGTGCCAACACAGCCCCACATGGGAACAACTCTGTAGCTCCTCTCTCCCTAGGGCTTGGACGACACCCTTCTGGGCCAGGCAAGCAACAGATGTTCATCTGTCCTCTTCATCACTCTCTTCTGGAATCAGGGTCCTTCAGCTCAAACCTTCTTTCTCACTCAGCCAAAGCCCAAAGGCAAGTTAATTTCAAGATGAACTCTGTCAGGGACTGTCCACAAGTTAACCAGACATGCTGGGAGAAAGTTTGGTCTTGTTTTGGGCTAAAGGTGGTACACATGCTACAATGATATCTATTATGAATCATAATATTTATTATTACATGTAGCAATACCCTATCTGTAGTTCTTGAGTTTAGTTGCTGCAGTGTTGGTGGTAGGCTCACCATCTTCCATACCCAGATTGGACCCAGAAGGCAGGCCTCTGGGTACCTCTGAGAGCAGGCAGGTGAGCTCTGGCTGAAATGATGATGGAGAAGGACATGCATGCCTGAGAGCTCATCACAAGGGATTTTAACTGAAATTTTAAAGGAGTGGGGTGAAAACTGCAAAGAAGCAGTTCCTGGGATGGTTTCATGTAAGCCAGGTCACATCAGGTCACATCTTATTTGGGTATCATAAAATCAGTTTTGTGGATTGTGACCAGTATTTTAAAAGATGATGTAGGATAGAATAGAAATATTAGAGTAAAATATACTTAATAAGACTAAGTATTGTTATATGGTATTTTTATTTCTGTTAAATCATACCTAGAGATAGAACTATATGAAATTACCATTGATAAGGTCAGAACAGTCGAATACGCAGTTTCATGTAGTTCAGCTTAATGGAATATATGTGTATATGGCCAATTACTTGGCCATAATGCAAATATTTCTTTCTGTGAATCATAATTTATAAAAAGTCTTGAGAAGGACAATTGGATTTGGAGTCAGAAAATGTGCATTTGGATTCCAACAGAGATCTTGACTCGCTGTGCACTTTTGCAGCTTCATTCCCTTTCTCTGTGCAGTGGGAATGATCAGCAAGTTGATGGGACTGATGCCAAGAATTGTGGGAGAGGACATATGTGCTAGCACAAAGTAGGTACCTGCTTAGCATCAGTTGAAGCTGGGGATAAAAGTAGATGCAAGTGCATTTTACTCAGGGCTCATTAGCTGCTAATGTTACCAATGCAGAGCAGCTAAAGCAAAATATTGAAGTATAGAAGTAGGGTGGTCACAAGGATAATTGGATACAGAAACTCAAATGCTGCACCAGATCTCTCTGTCTCTCTACCCCTTGGCTCTACCTGCCTTTAAGGACAGGATTCTCTTAGCAGGAGGATAGCGGAGAGTTGTTACCTATGGTAATGCACTAATGACTTCATAAGGGCTCCCAGGATCAGATTGACCCAGACTGATACATGTGCTTTCTCACAAGCATGTCTCAGGAGATGGCACAAAACTGCCTGAGGGACCTACCCTTCTTTGTGGCCAGAACATGAAACGTTGCAGTTATTGGTTTCAGCAGAGACATGAGAGGGTGGTGGGGCTGGGGATGAGGGCAGCTCCCAAAGGAAGAGAAGGTTGTTACCTCCAGAAGTAAGAAAGGAAAGAAATCAAAGCAAGGGATGTCCACCACAGCAGGAAGAGTAAGAGACTCTGAGGTGCCTGTATGGGTTGCTTCAAAAATATTTCTCAATACAGATGTCCAAAACATCCATCCACAAAACATAGAGCAGGGATGGTGAACAAAATGAAACAGGGAGAAATGTGTCAGATATGGGCCTCGCTGCTAAAATACAACAACTGAAGGATAGGAGCCATTCATAGAGGACACTCCCATTACCAAAAAACCATGGCAAAGATAGAAGTCAAGAAGATTTAGGGCTTCCTGAAAATGCACAATGTTCCCAAGAGTAGCACCAGACAAAGGAGTAAGTGAGAAAACCCATGAGAGGAACAGGCATAGTAGTAGAACATGGCCTGAAAGAAGTAATGGAGGATGAATTTTTTTTTTAAGACTTTATTTATTATTTTCAGAGAGAGAGGAAGGGAGAGAGGCAGAGAGGGAGAGAGACATCAATGTATGGTTGTCTTTCACCTGCCTCCAACTATAGACCTGGCTGAAGACCCAGCCTGCAACCCAATTATGTGCCCTAGTTGGGAATCGAACCAGCAACCTGCAGGTTCACAGGCCAGCTCCCTGCCTACTATGCCACCAGCCAGGGCAAGGATGCATTTTTGATACAGATCATAAAACTGGCCCCAGCAAGAATACATTAAGCCATTGCATTATTCAGATCTGTGAAAACATCACTTGGCAAAAAGCAGAGCATCTGACACATACAAAATTTGATTTCTGATTTATCTCCCAGGGAGTAAAGAAAGCAGCAAATAAAATTCTTGAGCAAATTCCAACCAATGAAGAAGCTCTGGTGGGAACATGGAGGGGAAGAGGCAGGTTGTGAAGCACTTTGGGGAAAAAGTCATTCAAGTAGTCTCACAGTTAGTTCATGATAATGAGGAGAAGACAGCTGGACAGAGTCAAAGATCCACCCTGGAAAGGGGACAGGTGGATGTCAGAAACTTCAAAAAGAATAGGTACCATTTCATGGCCAGAGGGCAGCTGGAGAGAATAGAAAAGCTCTTGAAAACACAGTGCTAATGGTGTAGACACAAAAGATCCTAACACAGAGAAAAGATGGTAGTATCTTTGAAAAACAGAGGTGGTAGAGATATCACATTTCCACCATTTATATCATCTTTCTGTTTACCGTGGAACCAAGTGATTTTTGTTGTTTTTTTAAATTTTTTCCATTCATCTCCTATCCCACCCCCATAATCACCACACTGTTGTCCATGTCCATGAGTCTTCTATTCTTTTTTGTTTGATCCCTTCACCCCCTAACCCACTGGGGCTGTCAATCTGCTCTCTATCTGTGAGTTTGTCTCTATTTTGTTGTTAATTCAGTCTGTTCATTGGATTCTATATGTGAGCAAAATCTTATGGTGTTGGTCTTACTCTGACTGACTTATTTCACTTAGTGTCATGTTCTCCAGGTCCATTCATGCTGTACCAAAGGTAGAAACTTCCTCTTCTTTTTTATGGCTGAGTAGCATTCCATTGTGTCATAGTTGTTTTATCCACTTATCTACTAATAGACACTTGGGCTGCTTCTAAATCTTGGCTCTTGTGGCTATTGTAAATAACACTGCAATGAACATAGCAGTACTTATATATTCTTTCCAATTAGTTCAGGTTTCTTCAGAAAAAATCCTAGAAATGAAATGGCTGAGTCATAAAGCAATTCCATTTTTAATTTTTAAGATAATTCCATACTGCTTTCTACAGTGGCTGCACCAATCTACATTCCCACCAACAATACAAAAGTTTCCCCCTTTCTTTACATCCTCACCAACACAAGAAAAAAAATGGAGGAATCACACTATCTAACATCAAACTACACTATAAGGCCATAGTAATCAAAACAGCATGGTACTAGCATAAAAACAGACACATAGATCAATAGAAGAGAAGAAAGCCCAGAAATAAACACACACCTTTATAATCAATTAATATTTGACAGAGGAAGCAAGCTCCTACAATGTGCTTCATTTGATAAAAGGTATCGGAACAATTGAATAGATGCATGCAAAAAAATGAAACTAGGCCATCTTCTTATGCCACACGTAAGAATAAATTTAAAACTAAATAAAGACTAAGGTCATGGACACACCTATTCAAAACCATCAATATCCTAGAAGAAAACGTAGGCAGTAAAATCCTGGACATTGCTTGTAGCAATATTTTTTCTGATATATCTCCTCAGGCAAGGGAAAAAGTTAAATAAATGGGACTACATCAAACTAAAAAGTTTTTGCATGGCAAAGGGAACCATCAACAAAATAAAAATGACAACCCACTGTATGGGAGAACATAGTACTAATCATACATCTGATAAGGAGTAATGTCCAAAATTTATAAAGAACTTACAAAACTCAGAACAAATAAAAACCAAACAATCCAACTAAAAAATGGGTAGAGGACCTGAATAGACCCTTCTCCAAAGAGGCATACAGATGGTCAAAAGGCATTTAAAAAGGTGCTGAACATCACTAATCATCAAGGAAATACAAATTAAAGCCACAATAAGATAGACCTCACA
>PVIW01002219.1:72800-95745 GCA_004026585.1 Noctilio leporinus
CTCCCTCCCTCCCTCCCTCCCTCTCTCTCTCTCTCTCTCTCTCTCTCTCATTTCCCAACATCTGAATTTCCCTATTCTTTAACTTCTTCTTGTTCTACTATTGACAGGGAACTTGGGCAGCCACTAGTTTTGTTGTCATTTTAGGGTTGCCGTGCACAATTTTGGAACATTTACACTATATATATTTATCTGAAATTCACACTTACCTTGGCATCCTGGGTTTGTTGTGGAGGGTGGAGTGAAGAGGGTTGTGCTAAATCTGCAACCCTACCCAGGCTTACCCCCAGCCCCTCTCTCTGGGAGGCTGCTGTAATGGAGAGGACACTTGGCAGGGCAAGAGGCAGAGAACTACCACCAGCTGTGCAGAATCCACAGACTCCAAGAATCGGATGAATAGCTTCCAACCTGCTTCTCATTCCCCCTGGCAGTTTCTTCCCTCACTGCAGGAACAGTGTGACGTTAGCTGCGCCTCTACCTGTAGAAGGGTTTATTTTCCTGATCATAAACAAATGCTGTGAGAAGGTAGTGATTCTGTTCAGCTCCCAGAGCAATGAGGAGTTACTCCATCTTCCACCTTGGAGCTTTATGCTGCTCCCACTACATACAGCCTCTCAAGATTCTAAAGTCAGGCCATCTTTGCCTGATTGAAAGTGGGTGTTACCCCCACCCCTTCTACCATACTTCCTCCAGCTGCTTAACATGGAGACACTGTCCCCTTCTCTTAGGCTTTCCTTGTAGCCTTTCAAAAGGTTGTTATAACTCCCCTTGGAACACACTCCAATATGCTGTTTTGTTTTTTGGGTTTTTTCCCCCCCAGAAGTGAGCTGTACTCTACTGGAACCAGCATTCTAGACAAAACCCCTTGGGGTGTGGGGTGGGGTGGGGTTCCAGGCCTACTATTGACAGTGATGGGGACCTTTCCAGAAGACAAAATACCTCTTTTAGACTTCCTCATCCCTCCAACCCCCTTGTTCACTGATTTGTCTAGAAACTGTTAATTATTTTGTTTAAAATATCTCTGTTTCTTCTTCCAATCAAATATGTCTTGATTCAAGTTGATGGATACAACCATTTTCTGGGTATCTATGCAATTCACATAGATAAGTTCCATATTTGCATAAACAGTTTTCCATTTTCTTCTTAAAACAGGTTTTTCTTATCAGACCTAAATAAGAAAGAGTTTATCCCATGAAAAACAAACCAAGGAGATTTTATTATAGACCAGTTAAATGAAATGAGAAAGTCATTTACTCTTAGAGAAAGCACTTTACATGTCTGGAGGAAATGCTCTGATGATGATAACTAAGGTCAGTGGCACTGGGAAGGTGGATTTTTTTAAAGGCCCATTCAAGTATCAAGTGATTGTCACAATTACTTTTTAGAGAAGGTAGGACTTTGTTTTTTCTGAGTCTCAGGATGAATGTAAGTCCGCGAAGCTGGGAGCTCTTATAACAATTAAGAAATATGACCAGGATCAGGGGACGTGTCTAGGAAGAAACCAAAGAAATAACCAAAAAGGTCTGCTGGGGCTCCAGCCACATAGGGTTGTAATATAAATCAGAAATGGTTAAGGGACATGTTCATTAAATTTGTTTGCTTTAGGATATGTAATATAGAATCTTTCTTTTTTTCTTCCTATGAAATCTTCAGTAAAAGTCAACATTGCTCATTGTTGCTTTGGGATGAACTAGTTTTTCTTAGAGAGCTGAAACATGCTGAGTCCTTCTGAAAATGAATTGCACAGGGAACAAAGAACAGAAGCTGCAGTTAGAGCATTAAGGGAAAGCCGACTCTGGGTTATACCTATAAATCAGTATTAATATTAGATTGAGGAATATTATGCAACCACCAATAATATTTATGGAGATTTTTGATGATATGAGAAGTGGCTTATGCTAAATATTACACTTAGAAGGCATGATTTAAATTTTATATACTCTGTGATCTCAATTACATACAAAATTATAGAAATGTTACTGGCAGGAAATTTACTGGAAGTTTAAAAGTCATTGGCCATGGCTGGTCAAATTATGATGACTTTTTCAATACTTTATGCTTTAATGTACTCTCTAAGCTCTTTACAATGATCATATACTACTGTTAACAACCAGTATAAAAGAAGAAAAATCACACTTCTCAAAAGTTCCATCTGCTCTCTAAGAATTTTTGGTCCTCCTTCCTCTCCCAAGTATGTCTCTGATGTAATCTGGAGAACAAAGCTGGGACTCTAACAGCCAGGGTGAAAGAAGTTGGACCTGGTAGGATAGAAGTTGGAGGACAATAATTTTGCTGCTGCTGGCCTGAGGTGCAGATGGACGTCTAACAGAATATAGGACAGATAGGATTCTGCTTTTGGAAACCAGGGCTCTCTGTTGCTGCTCCTGCAGGGTCCATGTAGTAGTTTAAACCCACATGGGTTGTGACTACAGATAACCAATTTATTTAGGGGAGGATCATGGACAGTACTTGTTGGTATTGGTGTGACTGGTGAAAACTTGCAAGAAGTTGTTCCAGCCAAGTGCTAAACACAGAGACCCAGGGAGATAGTGTGAGACTGGGAACTGAGGTTAAAACCCAAATGCATCACTAGGAATTATATTGGAAGATAGGAGAAGGTTGTAATTTGAGGTTTTGCAGATGTTCTTTCATTCAGTTATTCATTTATATAAATATTCATTCCTATAGTCATCTATTCTTTTATTCACCCACTAAAAATGTATTGGGTCTTCAGGCTAGGCACTGGAGACACAAAGCAAATGAGACACTGTCCACAATTTATCAGACTCATGCCAGGTTCTTTCACCTAAGGTCATGGACACACCTAGGATTTTTATGGTCTTGACCAATTTGTGAATAAAACAGCGACTCCAGGTTAGTGGAGCTGGGGAAGGGTTTGAATCCATAAATTCTCCCTAGGATCAAATACACCTTGCCCCAGTACTCCCTGTCAACACAGAATCAGAGAAAACAAAGCACTGGGAAATATCAAGGACCATAGAAGTTTCTCCCATCTGACTCTTGTTTGATGTCACTAGGAATCTGCCCAAGATTGCGCCCAAGGAACAGGATTTAATGAAAAATAATATAGCATACACAAAGCTCTAAAGGTGATAAACTGACTTTAAGTCCATTATATTTTATAGTCTTAATGTGATAGCAATAAGCTAGTTAGAGGTTACCATTCCCATTTCACAGATGAGAAAGCAAGTTTGAAGAGGTTAAGTCCTCTGCCTACCACAGGTAAGCAATAAACTAGATATCCAATTCAGGTCCTTCCATATTTCCAAGTTCATGGCTATTATTACAACTCATCCAGAGAGTGCAGGAGGACCCATCATTTAAGAAAAGCAGCAGGCTTGTGGCGCACTCAGAATGTGGAGTGTGTGTGCAGAATGCATTAGGGCCAGGATAAGGCTGGATGTGTTCATTTTCTATGGCCGCTGTAGCAAATTAGCACAAACTTGGTACCTTAAAAAAAAAAGAAAGAAAGAAAGAAAGAAAAGAAAAGAAATTTCTCACAGTTTTAGAGGCCAGAAGTCTAAAATCATTATAACTGAGCCGAAATCAATGTATCACAGGGCTGCATTTCCTCTTTAAGCTTTAGGGAAGAATCTGTACCCCACTGCCCATTCCAGCTTTGGTGACTACTGTCATTCCTTAGCTGTGGTCGTATCACTCTAATTTTCTAAGCCGGCATCTTCAAATGGTCTTCTTTTCTGTCTGTCAAATTTCTCCCCATCTCTCACTTATAAAGATAATCTGACTGCATTTAGGGCTCACCTGGATCATCCAGGATAATCTCTTTATCTCAAAGTCTTTAACTTAGTCATACCCGCAAAGCTCCTTTTTTCAAATAAGGTAACATTTACAGTTCCAGGGATTTGAACCTGATACCTTTGAGAGACATTATTCAGCCTTCTACCCTGGACTAGGGGTTGCATATTGGTGACATATTCTGCCTAGTAAAAACTGAATCTATCTGGGAAAAGGACACTATGGTAGAGTGACAAAAGAATTTTGGGGAAACTATGTGGATGAGGGTAGGGCTAAGAAGATACCCTTCCTTAAGTAGCAGTTTATTGATTTTTTTTTTTTTAAAGTTGCTGCCTCTTCTCATGGTCCTGCAGGGTTGGCTCAAGTTCCCAAACTCTGATCCTCCTCTCTCTTCCACCAAGTTCAGGAAAGATGGACTGGCCCAGAAATCTTGGGCAGTCAGAGCAGGAAAGATCACTTGATCTGATTCCCACCCCTTTCCTTTACTAAAGGAGAACCTTAGGTCTAAGTGAAATCCCGTCTGTTGAATCCCTTCCCTCAGAAACCAGTATTTTCAATACTTGAGGCTATATTTTTAAGGAGCCAGTACAGTATCCCCAGAGAGGGTTCAGGTCTGGGACACAAGGGTCAAGGCGGTAGTAACCAAGATTGACTGAGTAGGTGGAAATCATTCTTTCGTGCCCTCTTTGAACCTGGCTATTGTTCTTCCTGCTCATTCTCCCTGGGTAGCTAAGGTATCTCCTTTTCACCCTCTATATCTTCTTCTACCCGTGTGATTAAATCTTTGCCTCCACACTTACCCTGCTTTCTCATCCCTTAGCCCTAGGTCCTCACAGCCCCTCAGGAATTCCTCCTATTTCCCCCTGCCTCCCTCCTCCCCACTGCTACTTCTCCCTTTCCACCCCACCAGGTTCTAGCATCCTTGGCAGTAGGCTTTTTATCAATTTCAAGGCCAACATGATGAAAAAGTGGTAAAATGGCTACTGGAGGCAACAACAAACCTTTTTTTTGGTCATGTTTAAGGCTTCTAAAACTGAGAGAGATATAATGAGGAAGGAAGTGGAGATGAGAGAGGGGTGTGTTACTTTCACAAATTTTTCCTGTCACCAGAATGATGAGTTGATGTCTCGGTATCTACTTGCATGATTACTCATTTGGAGTTTGTGCGCATGAGCACAATAGATCCCCTAAGTTAGGATGTCCATTACTTGGATGGTCGGATTGATGCTTCTAATTTTACCAATGTTTCAGTATCATTTATTAGCCAGGTGACCTTGAACTTACGTTTCCTCATCTTTTTTGAAAATCACAGGGTTAATAATATCAACTTCACAAAGTTTTTGCGAATCCTCTAATACAGAAGTTAGTGCCAGCTCACGAGGAATATTTGTGGAACTCATATTTGGGTCACTGCCCCTGTGAAGACTTTTCTGTCCTCCAGCTCCCAGGGAAATTGACCCTTCTTTCCTTAGTGTACTTTTTATATCCCATTTATGACCCTGTCTGAAACCTATAATACTTTATTACTTTACTGGGCTCCCATCGGCCCCACGACTCCTCTCTCCCTTTCTCTCTCTCTCTCTCTCTCTCTCTCTCTCTCTCTCTCTCTCTCTCTCCCGCCCCCCCTTGCTCTAAGCCTCTCCAGGACAAAGACAGAGTTTACTCATCTTTGTAAACCCAGTGCCTAGGACAGTGACTGGCTCATGGGAGATGCCCTGTAAATATTGGTTGAATTGATTTGAAATGGTGAAGGTTTCTGAACATAAGCCTTTCAGGGCATGATTGTTTTAGGTTTATTGTGCCAGTTGCTGCCTCCTTGTATTTAAAAAGATTGATGGCAAAACCCGTTGAAAGGCATCTGGCTCTAGTAGCCCCAGGAGACTCCATGGGCTCTGGTCCACCCCAGGCAGACGGGCCTTGTTTAGAGAGATCAAACTGTTTACTATGCTGGCAGTGCCCGACCTGCTTCCCTCCCAAGCTGGCACAGTTTGCTATTCAACGCCGTCATCTCATTGAAATAGTAAGGGCTCAAGGGAGAGCCACATACCTCTCCAATATTTCCAAGGGGGCTGCCTTGTAGGGTCATTTTCCCTGGAAAGAACGGTTTTCCCTGTCTGCAACCAGAGTCTTTAAAAGCCTTTAGGGTTGGTCCTACCTAAATGTGATGGATGGGAGTATAGCCCAAGAAGTCACATCTAGAGAGAAAAAGTTCTAGGACCCGGAGGTGCCAGAGGACATTCTCCAGAAGTGTCTGTGGAATATTGTCACGATGCTGTACCACCAATATCGGGGCTTTGGAAATAATAAACGGTATGCCAAATCTGAGGGTGACAGGAGGCCCCACAGAAGGAGCTGCAAAGTCACAGTGGGGAGTTTCTGAAATAGATCATTGAAGGGAGTAGAAAAAGGCTGAATGGTTACTGATAATTGAAACTAATTACCATGTATTGAGAAACTGCTAGTGTGCAAGGTACAACTATACACTTTATCCTTTGAACCATCATGACAACCTACATGGTAGGCTTATGCAGAAAGAAACTGACATTGAAAGGGTGGAGCAACTTGCTTAAGGAAGTGACAAAAATGGGGTGAAACCTAGGCTGCAGGTCCCAGTTTTTGGCTCCTATCACACTTCACCACAAACATGGAAATGGAAGGTGTATATTATGACATCTCTTGTACGTAGTAGTTACCAGGGGCTATACAGGCATGAGCCCAGCCAATCTTGGGATCCTGCCAGGTGGAGAGGCATGACCCATTGCATTTCTTGTAAAAAAATTAATCCTCTTGTCCCCTTTATGGCTTATTTTTGGCTATTGTAGCAGTGCTTATGCCATTGCCCTTGTGTTGAGCTGGAGTTTCCTAAGCCGATGGTTGTAAGATGCAGGGCCTGACACAGAAAACTAAGGAGGAGAGTGAAGATTCTCTATTCCTCTGGAGGTCTTTCCCTCACTGCCAGAGTACAGGTCAGAGAACGTGGATTTCTAAGATATGACTTTTAGGTACTAGATGGCACCCTGCATATAAAGAGTGAATGAAAGCCAAAGCCACAATCTGAAGACAACCAAGCCATATCTTGAAAACCAGATTATCTACTTGCAAATTACTCCTGGTGCTTATTTTCCTGCTAGTATCTCTGAACTTTGGGTGAAGAATTATTTAAATGCCTCAGCCTGCCCTCTGTGCTGCAGGGGAAATTTTGAAGAAAGATTTGTGGTTAGGGCGTTTAAGAGAAGTAGCATTCTCTGTGGTCACCGTGGAAGGTGAACCTTTTGAAATAAGGTTTTTCTTCCTCTCTGCACATGGAAATTCTTTCTCCCCAGCCAACCTGCACAGCATGTATTCTTTAAGATCCTTCGGGTTGCAAGAAATGGAACATGTTGCATCTAATTGAGGTAATAAGGAAATGTATTATTTGATGTAACTGGAGGCCAGGGGCAGGGCAAGCAGGCCCCGGGCATGATACAAACTGTGCATCAGTGATGGCATCTAATACACAGGTCCTTTCTGCCATTCTATTCAGTGGTCCTTGGTGTCAGCTTCTACCCAGGACTGGTTTCCCATGTCATTTTAAGATGGCTGCAAATGGCAGTCAGGACTACATGGGTCTTGTGCAAAATCAGGATGTATGATGCTTCCTCAAGTATGGACAATAATTCCTTAGTTTGAATGAAACAATTTCCACACTCCCACCTTTGGACTAGTGAGAGATGCCAGTGAAATGCCATAGTTGATCACTGGTGGGTGCCTAAATAAAATCAAGATTCAGCTGAGAAGTTCAGTTGGCGACCAACAGACTCTGGTTCAGAGAGGCTGGGTATAATTTTATCAAGGAAGGAGTCAATTTTCTTAAAACTGACCTTTGCTTCCGTAATTGGGGGCCCCTCCTTGCATCTAGGCTGGGAGCCAGGTAGGTTGGCAGAGGTACAAAGTGCCAGGTACATGGTGCCTAAGACTCACTGACTTCTTTATGGCTAGTATCTGAGTCACTGTCCAGAATTTCAGGGGGCTGTAGTTGCTGCCAAGGGCTAACCCCGTGCTTGTGGAACAACCAGGATACAGAAGAAATCTTTAAAATTGGGTCTTTGGAGAACTGCCAGGTACCAATATGTGCTGTTGTCTTGTGCGAACCTTTCTAGATAGAGACTTCGCCTGGTGGTCGTCTTCATCGCCTATGGTTCAAGGAAGTTGCCTTTGTGGCCTGGCAGCACTGAGTTGGACCCTCTGCTCCCTGGAGGCTCTCTGCGGAAACTGAGTTGACCCTTTCCATGCACTGCAGTTAACATGGCCTTGAAAATAGAACTGAAAACATCTGTGTTCCTTCACTGAACATTAATTTTCTAAGCATCTCCCAGAAACCAGGCATCAGAAAGAAATGATGCTAACATGCTCTTCCACCTTCACCTCAGAAATTATTACTACCCTCATGTGAGAAAGTAAAGGATCAAATGAAAAGCAGATACTTGAGTGAATCTGTGATTTGGATGGTACTGCTCAGGGCACGGGAATGGAGGGTGGAAGGGTATATACACATACTTTTGTGGGGAAGGGGTACTGTGGAGCATAATAAATGGCAGAAGGCATTTTGGGTTAAGGCTATACTAAACCAGCCTTGAAAAGAGCTACTTATCAATGGAAGGCAGTAAGCCACACTAGTTAGTACAGTAGTTAATACAGAATGGTGTCTTCCTCCATCAGGTATACCATATGTCTCTCCTGACAAGTGAGAGAGCTACCAAAGCTAAACAGAAGGCTTTTTTATCTGACATATCTCCTCAGACAAGGGAAACAAAAGAAAAAATAAACAAATGAGACTACATCTAACTAAAAAGGTTTTGCAAAGAAAACCATCAACAAAATGGAAAGACAACCTACTGAATAAGAGAAGACATTTGGGGGGACAGAGGGGAGCAAAAAGGGGATGGATGTAATACAACAACAATAAAATTAAAAAAAAAAAAAAAAAAAAAGAAGACATTTGCCAATGATCCATCTAATAGAAGTTAATGGCCAAAATCTGTAAAGAACTCAGATAACTCAACACCAAAAGAACAATTCAATTAAAAAGTAGGCAGAGGACCTAACTAGACACTTCTTCATAGAGAACGTACAGATGGCCACACACATGAAAAGATGCTCAATATTACTAATCTGCAGAGATATGAAAATTAACACCACAATGAGATATCACTTCACCTCTGTCAGAATGGCTTTCATCAATAAATCAACAAACATTGGCAAGGCTGTGAAGAAAAGGGAACCCTCATGCACTGTTGGTGGAAATATATGAGGACTAGTGCAGCCACTGTGGAAAACAGTATGGGAATACCTCAAAAAATTAAAAGTGGAACTGTCTTATGGACCAGAGATTCCACTTCTAGGTATATATTCAAAGAAATCTAAAACACTAATTCAAAAGAATGGATGTACCCTTAAGCTCATTACAGCATTATTTACAATAGCCAAGATTTGTAAGCACCCAAGTGTCCCCCAACAGACAATTGGATAAAGAAGATATGGTACAAATATAAAATAGACTATTACTGGGCCATAAAAAAGAATGAAATCTTACCATTTGACATATCATAGATGAACCTGGAGGGTATTGTGCTAAGGGATAATCCAAATAGAGAAAGACAAATGCCATGTGATTTTACTTACATATAGAATTTAAAGAACAAAATTAATGAACAAATAAAATTGAAACAGACTCATAGATACAGAGAATAGACCGCTGACTGTTAGAGGAGAAGAAGGTTGGGCGATGGGTGCAAAGGCAGAGGAATTAAGAAATACAAATTGGCAATTACAGAATAGTCACAGGGATGCTAAATACAGCATGGGAGTATGGTCAATAATATTGTAATAACTAGGTGTCATGCTAGGTGGGTACATGAAATATCAGGGAGATCACTGTGTAAAGTATATGATTGGCCACTCTGCTATACATCTGCAACTAATACAAAATAGTGTTGAATATAAACTGTGACTGAAAAATAAAATTAAACTAAACAGAAGGCAAACCTGGTATCGAGTAGGGGACTAGCTGCTGTCAAGGCCACTCTTGTGACTCTTCATCTGGTGTGCTCTTGTTTCAGACAGGCAAACAACATATTGATTTTCTTCACTAATGGTGTCTTAGTGACTGAGTCAGTGGCAAAGCTGCCAACGCTCTGTAACTAACCTGGCATAGGATGGCAGAGTGTGACACCTTAAGCACACACTCCATTCTATGCCTAATGGATTTTAAAAGCCAGATAGCATGAGCTTCTGCAGAAATTGTGTGTGAGTATGAGTGTGTGTGTGAGTGTGCATAGGTGTTAGAGTGTATCAGGTGTGTATGAGTGCATACGTACCTAACACAGGAAATGCTTTCAAGTATGGAGACCTATGTTTCCTCTACAAACATTTCCACAGAAGCTTTAAAAATTCTGCCAGACCTCAAGGCCTTCTCTTTAGGTCATGTGAGAATGGAAGGGACTGGCTGTGTCCAGCAGGATTCCAACATGGGGGTAAGGGGGCAGTGGAGCCAACTAGCACCCTGAGCTGGACAGGCCAGGAGAGCTATGAACTTTTCATTCTCCTTGCAGTGATAAGAAACCTCAAGGCACTATGGCCAGTTGTTTTGTTCCTGGGAGAGAACTTACCCTCCATCAATACTGGGCCTGTGGCTTTCCCTGTGTACATTGGCTCCCAGATTTTGGTGAGTTCAACTTACCCTAAATCTTAAAGGGCAAAACATCATTCTCTCCAAAACCACTATTGCCACCACTCCCATCTTTATCTCTAGCTCCTTCTCTGGTATTACCTCCCCTTCCATTTCTAGCCACCACAACTACCACAACCAACACATTATCACCTTCACCTCTCCAAACACCACCACCTTCATCTCTAACCATCACCACCATTTTTATCATCATTGGCCATCATCACCTCCTCTGCCAACATTGCTCTGACCGCTATTCTTACTACTGCCACCATCACTGCCAACATCGCTGCCGTCTCCACTTTCTCTGCCACCACCAACATCATTGTCCCCACATCCATTGCTACCATCATGCCACCATCTCCTTCACTTCCCTTGTCATTGCCATCACCTCCATCATGACCACTACCACCACACAATTTGGGTACTTACAGTATAAGCCCATGTGTTGTTAGGGTCATACCTCATTTGTTTCTGTTTCTCACAAGTCCTCCATTTGTAAAAATTTGTACAGTCTATCCAAGCACAGACTAGAAGGCTATTTAGTTTAGCTCCTGGAACAATCATTCATGAATAAGGGATTTATATTAAATGGCCTACAGATTCTTTTCCAGAGCCAATCCTTTGGTAGATATGTGTGTGTCTGTCTGATTTTGTGTGTACACATCCATGCCTATATGCATGAAGGTGGCCAGTTTAGTCTTTCCATGAGAATTCATCTTTCCATGAGAATTTCTAACAGAACCTAAATTCCAAGTGTGAAGGGACAAGAAACAACGATCCACTGTGCAAATGGCTCACACCATTCAGCCTTGCCTTATGAACTAGTAATGTGTCCCAGGAACTCTGGCTTGTGACAAAGGTTGGAGACTGCATATCACAAGGAAAATCATCACAGAGAATTAGAAAAGACTGATGTTAAATGGGCTTCTTACTCACTGAATGACTTTAAGCGATTCACTTTTATCTCTCTTAGCTTTAATTTCCTCTCCCTGTAAGTGGAGATATTTGCACCCACTTCCTAGTGTTACTGAGGGAGTTCAAAGGAAAGTCAATATGTGACACTATCTGATGCTAGGCCTGGCATACAACGGGTGTTGGTTCTTTCCCTTCCCTCCCCCACTGCTGTGAGATCCTGCAGCTTTCAGTTGGTTGGGGAACACCATTCTTGATCCAGTCCTCTTGAGACAGTGGGCTTCCTGTTCTCAGTTCTATCTCAAATGGCTCAGAAGAAAGAACACAGTGATCCTATAAAATGTCACTGAATCAGAAGCTCTGCAGGTTTGCCAAGAATCTGAGGAAAAAGACTCCAGAGTAACTACAGGGAGAGTGAGAGGACACAGTTTTGATCTTGAGCTCACCTATGGCAAAGGATTCTAGGGCTTTCATCTTTTCTGCCCTTCTGCCTCTTTAACATGGGAACGTACCATACATACACACACACACACACACACACACACACACACACACGTGCACGGAGGCCAATCCCTAGTGATGCAGAAGGACAAAGAGAAGCAGAGAATGGGATCAGAGCCCCCAGAAACCCAGGACCAGTACTCAAGAGGTTTGATTGATTCACTGCCCACATCCAAATGACTCTGCCAAGGTAGTGCCTTCTGCAACAGTCCTCACCGCTTGGAGCATACAGATGAGCCAGCTGGTGGCCTTCCTGGTAGCTCCATTCAGCAGGTTTCGTTGCTCTGCTTCTCTCCCCTCTATGTAAGTCTCTCACCAGCCTTTAGCTGAGGTCTCTCTCCATCTCATTGGCCTCACCAAAGCTGCTGAGGCCTCCAGTTGGGGACTGGCTGGCCAGGGGGTTATGGAAGCACAGGCTGAGGCTGGAAACCCGTTGAGAGACAATGGCTTGGTGACAATGACCTCACCTCTGTCCCAGCAGCTAGCTCTAGCCTCATAAGCCAAGGGTTAGCTCCAGGAATCAGAGCCAGGGAGCCAATTGGGTCTGTCTATTCAGTAGCCATGTGCTTCCTGAAAGGTGCCTTCATATTTCCTTTTTAGCTCACAAGACTTCTTATGGAAATAAATTCCCACCAAACCTTGGGCTTCATGTGTTGGCATCCACTGGAGGTAGAGACAGCACTGATATACCCTGAGCCCTGGATTTGATCCCGGTTCCACCACATACTGGCTAGATGAATTTGAGCAAGTGACTTACCTTCTTTCTTTATGCCTTGCCATTTTAATCTTTTTTTAAGTTTTTGGTTTTTGTTTTGTTTTGTTGTTACTCATTAATTTTAGAGAGAATGGTAGGGAGAGTGGGAGAGAAGCATCAATGTATGGTTGCCTTTCACCTGCCTCCAGCTACGGACCTGGCTGGAGACCTGGCTTGCAACCTGGTTATGTGCCCTGACTGGGAATCAAACCAGCAACCTCTGGGTTCTCAGGCCGGCACCTATCCACTGAGCCACCAGCCAGGGTCTTAATCTTTAAAAATAGGAATAGGAATAAATAATTGCATCTGTTCAAGAGGGTCATTTTGAATTTAAATGAGAGCCATTTTCTGGCTCTTGAAGAATTTCTGGTGTTCTACAAATATCAGTTAATGCTGCTCTTACTACAATTACTCCCACCACTGCAACAACTATTGTCATTATCAGTAAAGCTTGTTAGAAGAATTTACGCCAAAACTCAAAGTTAGAATCCACTTTAATTAACATTTAATGAGCATTTATTATGTGAACAATCTGATGGGTAACTGTCAGTAGTAATTAGTTAGTTGAGCCCTCACAATTAGCCTATATGCAGTAGGTTATAAAATTTCCCACTCAATTATGGATAACAAACTTCAGCAGTAGCAAGGATGTTTCCCAAGTGCAAAGCTGATTCAGACACGTAACACAGCACTTCCTACTACATCAAGGTGCTGTCATTTTTCTGGGGGCATTGGACTTAGTGGGGGGAAAGCCCAGATATTCTGATTCCCCATTTACACTTGCCCCATTCCAAATGACTAAGTATCTCAAGGCCTTCTGTCAAGAATAATAAAAATTAACACTTCCTTCAAAGTGAGGTAAGAGAGAATTAGCTCACGGAAAGTGGGGCAGCACTGATTGCAGCTGGAGTTTCTGATTTGTGTTTCCTTCATCCCTTCCTTCCATGGACCACAGCAGTCTGTCATCTGCCTCAACACACCATGTGAAAACCCTCTCCTAACGTTATTAGTGATCTCCTGGGGCTCAGTCACTTAGGTCTTTAAAAAACTGCCATCATCTATACCAAATATATACTAATTATTTGCTATGCAAAGGCACTGTAGTTGGTGATTCAACATTCACAAGAGTGCCAGGCCTCAAACAGACTATAGTCTCTAGTGGGGACTGATAAGAAGAAATATAACCAGAATGCCAGGCAGATACACAGAGGCACAGAGAGCTCGAGTGTCATCCTCAGCTATCATCTCTCCCACTTCTTTGTCCGCCTCAACCTACCGTCCTTTCTGTGTGATCTTCCCATGCCCATGAATGAAGCTACCTTTGCATCTGCCACTCCTGTTCAGCATCTACAGCCCAGGCAGCTCTCCCTAATGAAGGCTTAGTCACTCAGTTGTCACTCTGATGGCCTTCAAAATCATGTTCAAAGCTATATTCACTATCTTTCTGCCAGCAGTAACACCTTCCTAGTGAAAGACATCATTGTTCAACCTTAACACCTTTTTCTTCCTCATCTCCCAAATTTAATCAGCCTCCAAAAACCTTTCAAATCCTCCTCCTGGATAGCGCGTGAACATACCTGCTTTTGTCAACTCTACAGTCACCCAGTTTAATACAGGCCACTCCTATCTCTTTCCTGGACTGTTCAACTGATCTTGACTCCACTTCAGTTGCTCTCTCACCTGCTATTTACACTGTATCGGAGTGATCTTTCTAAAACCTAAATATGAGCTTATACACCCATTAAAATTTCCTTTGCCTTCAGCATAAAATTAAAATTCTTTACCCTGATCTGCAAGGCTCATTAAGATGTGATCCTAGTCTTCTCTCTTCTCCCTTCCCTTCTCTCATTCCATACCCCACTATGTTCCATAAGGTGGTAGAATAATTTCATCCAATTAGAAACTTATTAGAGTTAATGGAGACCCCATAATTATACTGGAATAAACCGGGATTCTTCAGGACAAACTGAAACCTATAATCATCCAATCCATAATGACATTCCAGAACCCAAATCTATAAAAGTTTTTCTCTGTTTTTCCCAAAGCTGTCAACTTCTCTGTCTCTCTTGGCTGTTTTCAGAGATAGGGAATTCATTTGTCCCAGCTGATCATTTCAAGGCAAACCCAAGTTATAACCCCTGACCAGTCTCCAGATTGGTTGACTGCCCTTATATGAGGTGACCTTGATGGACCAATCAGTGGTTTCTGTGGATTGACTCATAGCATAGTACATGGACACTTGCATGTTCATGGACACTCACTAAGAGATAGGGAGAAAGAGAGAAAGAGAGAGAGTGCAGAACAGGGAGGAGGAAGGAGGAGGAGGAGGAGGAGGAGGAAGAAGAAAAGGAGAAGAGGAGAGAAGAGAGACTAAGACCTAGTGGCATTCAGTCCCCAGTTCATTGTTATAAGGGTCATCCATTTCTCAGCTCTTTCTTCAGTTTGGTGATTCAGAGTTTTTTGTTTGTTTGTTTTTGCTATTTCTCAATAAAGTCTTGACTAAAATGGAACCATAGTAGATGGTCAGGATCCCCCATCAAATGTCTGAAGGCAAGCCTTGGGGTCTACACCCTGGTCCTGCTCTGCCATCTATTTAGCCCTAACGTTCAAAGGGGCCACATAGAGCTTTGCCTTTGTACTATATTTGGCTTATCTGTAAGGCTGAGTTTGAAGAAAGGATTTTGTGGTTAAAAAATATCTGAAAACAATTGCCCTTGATTTTTTGAGTCAGAGCCCATGTTGGGTTTATTATTTCTTTGGTGTTTAGAATAGGCCATTACACACAGTGGCATCAATAAATATTAGATGAACAGATGTATTATTGGACTCACTAGCCTTTACCACCCTGGCTGCTCTCCTCTGAAGGTGCTGGCATCTAAGTCACCTGAAACTGTCTTCCACACTTTGCAAACTACTTTCCTTCCTTCTTTCCTTCCTTCCTTCCTTCCTTCCTTCCTTCCTTCCTTCCTTGGGAAAATTTGCCGAGAGATGATAGGCCTAGCCTGAGCACTCTGCTCCACCTCTCCAAAAACAGCCAACCCATCAGCTGGCTAACTTAGAGGATGTTTTTTCCCTTCCCAGCTGAATTTCTTCCCTCTCCCTTTCAAATCCTGCTATGCTGTTACTCAGTAATAGAAAGAGTAGAAATCACTTTAGAAAGGAAGCCAGCTGGTTCATTAGTCTGATTAAATTCAAGCAACAGAATCTGAGCACAGTTCACATGATGAATGGTGTGCCTTCTCCTTGGCCACAGTGAAATTTGCGGTGATTATTAATCTTGAGACTCACTCACCCCTCACATCTGTAAAATCATGTGGCTTGGAGAGACAGGACAGGGCCACAGCAAGATGATGTCAGGACTTGCTGAGTGAAGGTGGTTCAGTCTCCAGTTTCTCTCTCACTGCAGGCCTGCCACACCCCACAAAGTATGCCAGCCTCTCCTCATTTGTTGGAAAGACCCTGGTCTTCAGAACAGCAAAACTTGCCTTTAAAATCAGATTTTGCCATTTATCAGCCATGTGATTTGAGGTTCATAATCTTCACCTGAAGATTCACCTGAAAGAGGGTATAAAAATGTGTTGCTTAATGCCCTGGCTGGTAGTCCAGTGGGTAAGGTGCCAGCCTGAGAACCCAAAGGTCGCAGGTTCAATTCCCCAGCCAGGGCACATGACGAGGTTGCAAACCAGGTCTCCAGTCAGGTCTGTGCCTGGAGGCAGGTGAAAAGCAACCATACATTGATGTCTCTCTCCCCCTCTGCCTCTCTCCCTCTTCCCCTCTTTCTGAAAATGATGAAATAAAATCTTTAAAAAAAAAAAAAAAGGTGTTGCTTAGAGGAGTCTCAAGGACTAATAACTACTTAAAGTTCCAAATGCAGTGGTTCAGAAAGGCTAAAGTGTAGGCGGGTGGGGAGAGGTAAGAAATGATTCAGAACAAGGTTAGCAGTGGCCAAGTCACAAAAGATTTTATAGGTTGGACATAGGAGTTGATGATTTTGTATTGAACATATTGGGGAGATTGTAAAAGATAAAATCACAGGAGAGTAATATGATCAGATTTGCATTTTGGGAAGCTTGCTCTGACTACAGAGCAGAGGGTCTGGATTAGATTGGTACTAGGTGGGTTGTAAGGATAATGACTAATGTAGTCATCTTGAAAGAGATGATGGGAGTGTAAATGAAGGCAGTAAGTAATGAAGAATCTCTGTCTCCCATAGCAGATTTAGAAATCAACAAGGAAGCAAAACAAATTGTCATTGCAAAGAAATTAAATATGAAATGGGGCACTGGAGAGGGGACCTTCTGCTGGTTCTGAGGATTTCAGCTTGGGTTGCTTTGCAGATTGGAAGAGCCAATATCTATGGAAAGGAACATATGCGGAAAAGAAAATTTGTGGAACATTAGGAGATGAGTTGAGACTGGGATATGTTGAATTGGAGGAACTATTTCAAATGTTCCATTTATTGGTATAGAAGCCAGCCTGATGGAGATGAACAATTAGACCCTATCCAAAGGTGTCACCTCCCTAGGCCTTATTTCTAGGAAGATGAACAGCCCAGCTACCCAAGACCAATCTGATTATTCCTCCAGTGTGACAGTTTTCCTGGGAAGACCTTTTGGAGGCTGTAGTAGCCAGGGCTGAGTCTAGTGATGCTTCTAAAATTTCTACCCAGAAATCTCACTCACCATGAAGAACACCAAAATTTACCACTTCTTATTGTCCTAACCACCTAGGGATGCTCATTATGAATATACCTTTACTCTGCTGATGCCAACTGGGCAGAGGGTAGGGCCCGCAGCTCCAACTGGAAAGAACAACGACAAGTTTGTGCTCCAGAAAGAGGTCAAAGATGACCCCAGATGTTGTTGGTACGGAAAGGGAAAAAGTCACAATGGTGGGGAGAATGTCAGAGATAAGCATAAGGATAAATTAAAAGGAGGAAAAGTAAACAGAAAAAAGATGACAACTCATACACATAAGAATCCTAAACCTGGTCTTCAATGGGAGAGAAAAAAAGGAAACAACCTCAAAGTTGCTTTTGGAAGGTAGCGCCACAGAATACAAAGAATGCAGGTTTTAGAGCTCCACATTCTTGCGTTCAACCCTAGGTATAAACCTGGATGTGTGGCATTGGCCAAGTCATGAAAGCTCTCTGGGGTTCAGTTTCTATATCTGTAAAAGGTTCAGGGTAATACCTTCCTTGCAGGATCAGGGTGAGAATTGCCCCTGCAAGGCGATCAGTGCAAAAGATGTGATGAGTTACTATATTTCTCACACTATAAGATGCACCTGACCATAAGATGCACCTAGGGTGAGAGAAGGAAAACAAGAGAAAAGATATTCTGAACCAAATGATGTACTAAAATATTTAATAAAATATAACAGAATAGTATTTCAATCATGTGAAGTGAACAACAGTATTAAGAACTACCATCACAGTCATTAATAAATGAGGAGAGACTTGAAGGTTCAAGTCTTCTTCTAGTTTTCTGGGAACCCCAAGAACTCATCATTGCTAGTGTCAGCATTTATGAAGCTCAGTTGTCCACAGTCACTGATATCACTTTTTTCGTTATCTTCATATATGATACTATCTTCAGGTCCATCTAAGGCATTGCTAATGCCACATTTTTAAAATGACTGTACAAAGATTTCATCCTTCACTGAGTGCCATGATGTTTTCACCCATTCACACACTTGAGTGATAGTGGGCCTCTTCATCCGTCCAGTAGGTGTCAGATCATGGTTACCAGCAGCCATCCATTTGTTCCACTCTTCTCACATAAAGACTTTAAATGTGTTGATGGAAATGTTGAGAGGTTGCAAGTGGCTGATAAGATCCCCAGGAATTACAGCTAGATGAGTCTTTCTTTTAAAGATTTTATTTATTATGTTTAGGGAGAGGGGAAGGGAGAGAGGCAGAGAGGGAGAGCGACATCAATGTATGGTTGCCTTTCACCTGCTTCCAGCCATGGACCTGGCTGGAGACCTGGCTTGCAACCTGGCCATATGCCCTGGCTGGGAATCAAACCATCAACCCCAGGGTTCACAGGCTGGCGTCCCATTCACTGTGCCACCAGCTAGGGCCTTAAATGAGTCTTCACTTCTTTAAAGCTCCTTTTTGTAATTTCACTAATATGTGCTCAAACTGGTCAAGCACTAATAAGCCTCATACCCATTATTATCCTCAGCTGATTCGACAGGTCAGCGGTTGTAGCTGGGGGTATCAGGCGGCTCCCTGCACTCGCCCAGGTCCCGAGTGATGGGGAGAGGCGGACAGCAACTGACCAGCTGCCCTGAGATTCAGCAGTCAAGTGGGACATTTAAACATCCCCAGAAAAAAATATGGTACTTTCAGTAGTTATTGCTGCTGTGATGACCTTCCAGCTGTTCTTGGGCTGGGTCACTCTGTTTCACAACCACAGGAGCAAACCTGCACCCCTGTGGGAACCCAGACTGGAGGAACATGACCCAGCCAGATGTCTGTAGCCTAGGAGAATATGGACCGCAAAACATTCCCTGGGCACATCTTCATCTAAAGCGCTATGGAGGTCCCTCTTGGTTTGTGAAAAAGTGAGGTTTGGCATCAGCTTCCCTTCTTGAGTTTGAAGACATCTGGGGATGATGAGGAGAAGCAATGAAGTGGAAAGAGCCCAAGTCTTGGTGTCTGACAGCATTGCACCTGCCTTCTGCTACCCACCACCTCAACTATGTGACCTTGGGAAATTCACCTAACTCTCTCCCCTGAGCCTCAGGGTCCCATCTTTCCTGTAAAAGGGTCCTGTGAGAAGGAAATAACACAACCTACAAGAGAGTATCCACAGACAGCACATGATGTGTATTTTCCTTCTTACCCTCCCTTCCTCCTCAATAGCACTGACATTCCAGAGAAGGTTGGAAATTAAATATAAAACTGTGTAGGACTAACTGATATAAATCAATCTTGTAAATGACCGTTAAATGTAATTGTCATTAGGAGGGGACAGAAAAACAAGCAACCAGAATCCAACAAAATAAGCTGACTCTGAATTTGTGGATTGATAGCAAACTGGCCTCATTCCTAATCTTCCCATTTATTTATTTATTGACTTGTGTTGCAGAGATGAGGTAAGAAAATACACAGGCTAAGGGGGAAAATGTCCAAGCACATATACATTTTGAGTTTAATCCTTTCAAATACAAGAAGCAGACAGACATCTAGAACAAAGTAGACCAATGATGCTTTGTGCTTGTATATACAGCAACTCAGCTTCTGGAGCTCAGTTTAGAGATTCTTCTCCATTACCGTTGATTACTCCAAAGCAAGATGATAAACAATGTTGTTACTGCTACATTAAACTATCATGGTAAGATCATGGAGTTGAAGTCCAAAGTTACATAAATTTTAATGAGCAAACACAGGGCTGTACAGAAATTGAAAGCTTGCAGTAACATGCTTCAAGCTTTGCCTCAAGACCTGAGGAGGAAGTCAGGAGTTCATGCTTCAATGATAGTGATTTTCCAGGGAGAACATTAAAGAGCTGTGTGGGCAGCAGTCTCTATCTTCCTACTCTTATCCCCCTTAGGAGACCTACCATCAGAAACCTGCTCGCTGGTTCTCAACACAGTGGCACATCCCATCAGTCTCAGATACTCAGTTGGGCTTCTGTTGAGAGACCCGACAAAGGGCAGGGTCACTGTGAGGGACCTCCAGGAGAGCTGACCCAGGAGCCTGGAGAGGTAGGGGCAGGAAAGTAGACAGGTGATTTACATGTTAGGACCAGACACTAAGCTCCATCTATTCCTTGTCTTTGTGTTAATTTCTACCATGCAGGAGGTATGGGGTGAGATGGTAGGACCAATGATGTGCTAGTAAATGTTCGACAGCCAGGTCTGGAGGGAGTAGGGTAAGGATGCCTGATTTATAGCATTTGTGGGTTTCAGTGGTGTAAACACTTCCTCCATGGCTGATTTCAAACTGCTAATGTGATGTCACTGAATGCAGAATCAGGAAGAGATGTACACCATTATCTTCAGCATACCACTGGGTAGGAGCCTGAGACCACCACTGTCTATAGTTGTCAATAGGTCCCACATGTCACAGAAGGGCAGATGGAAGGCCTTGGCAAGTCTTGAAGACACAGATGAGGTGTTATCACCTGCCTGAGATGTCTCCTTTCAGCCCCCTCCACCTCCCCACCCCAGCTGGGTCCCCTGTGCCTCAAACTCTCAGATGACTTGTGAAGTCATGGTGTCATCATTTGTCCACATGCTAGTCTTCTCATTCATTTCCATACCCCTAGCACTGAGCAGAGTGCCTGAGAAAAGTAGGCTCACAAAGAACTCTTGATAAATAAACACTTATCAGATGGACACCAAAATTAATGATGAGCGAATGTTCTAAGAGGGGATAAGGAACACAAAAGTTGTCATCAAGCACCTGTAGAGATGTCATATAAAAAGGGATGCATTTTATTTTCATGAATAAAATGGGCAAAACTAAGATCAACAGGACAAAGATAGACATTTCATAATATTTAAGGGAACAATCCATCAAGAAGAAATAACTCTGATAAGCATATATGCACCCAACATAGGAGCTCCAAAATATATAAGGAAAATCTTGGAAGACTTTAAGAAAGACATAGACAGCAACACACTAATAGTAGGGGATTTTAATACCCCACCATCAACAACAGACAGATCTTCCAAACAAAAAATCCCCAGAGATGCTGTGGCATTGAACAATACTCTACAGGAAATGGACCTAACTGATGTATACAGAGTCTTTTACCCCAAAGAAGCAAAATACACATTCTTTTCAAATGCACATGGATCATTCTCCAAGATAGACCACATGGTATGTCACAAGACAAGCCTCCACAAATACAGGAAAATGGAAATCATACAAAGTATCTTCTCAGATCACAATGGCTTGAAACTAGAAGCCAATCTCAAGGGGAAAAAAACAAAAATTCTCTAACTCCTGGAGACTGAATAACATGCTTTTAAGCAATGAAGGGGTTAACAATGAGATCAAAGATGAAATCAAAAAGTTCCTGGAAACAAATGACAATGAACACACAACAGCCCAAAACCTGCGGGATACAGCAAAGGCAGTTCTCAGGGGGAAATGCATAGCAATACAGGCCTTCCAAAAAAGGTTACAAGAAGTTTATAAAAACAACCTAACCACAAAGCTGCAAGAACTAGAGGAGCAACAACAAACAAAGCCCGGAGCAAGTAGAAGGAAGGAAATCATCAAGATCAGAGCAGAACTAAATAACTCAGAGATTCAAACTACAATTCGAAGAATCAATAGTTCCAGGAGCTGGTTCTTTGAAAAAACAAACAAAATTGATAAGCCTTATCCAGACTCATCAAGAAAAAGAGAGAGAGGACCCAAATAAACAGAATCAGAACTGAAAGAGGAGAAATCACAACTGATACCTCAGAAATACAAAAGATTGTAAGAAATTACTACAAATAACTATATGACAAAAAATATGACAACCTGGATGAAATGGACACATTTCTGGAAAGGTATAATCTACCAAAACTGAACCCAGAAGAAGCAGAAAGCCTGAATAGGCCAATAACAACTAGTGAAATTAAAGAAGTAATCCAAAATCTCCCAAAGCACAAAAGCTCTGGACCAGATGGCTACACAGGTGAATTTTACCAAACGTTTAAAGAAGAACTAACTCCTATCCTCCTCAAACTATACCAAAAAATTCAGGAAGAGGGAAGACTCCCAAACTCGTTCTATGAGGCCAATATTATTCTAATCCCAAAACCAGGGCAAGATACAACTAAGAAAGAAAGCTACAGGCCAATATCTCTGATGAACATAGATGCTAAAATTCTCAACAAAATATTGGCCAATCAGATTCAGCAGTATATTACAAAGATCATACACCATGATCAAGTGGGCTTCATCCCAGGGATGCAAGGATGGTACACTAATATTTGACCTGACCTCAAACAATACTACAAGGCTACTGTCATCAAAACAGCATGGTACTGGCATAAGAATAGACATATAGATCAATGGAACAGAATAGAGAGCCCAGAAATTAACCCAGAACTCTATGGTCAACTAATATTTGACAAAGGGGGAAGGAACATCAAATGGAGTAAAAACAGTCTCTTCAACAAATGGTGTTGGGAGAACTAGTCAGCAACATGCAAAAAGATAAAACTAGACCACCAACTTACACCATACACCAAAATAAACTCAAGATGGATAAAGGATTTAAACATAAGCAGTGCCACCATAAAGGTCCTGGAGAAAAATATAGGCAGTAAACTTTTGGATG
>PVIW01002219.1:95845-103345 GCA_004026585.1 Noctilio leporinus
CAAATTGAAAAGTTTCTGTTCAGCTAAAGAAAATATCAGCAAAATTCAAAGGGAACCAACTGTATGGGAAAACATAATTGCCAATGATACCTCAGACAAGGGTCTGATCTCCAAAATATATAAAGAACTAATGTGACTCAACACCAGGGAGACAGACAGCCCAATTAAAAAATGGGCAAAGGACCTGAACAGACAACTCTCTGAGGAAGAAATACAAAGGGGCCCAGAGGCATATGAAAGAATGCTCAACATCACTAGTCATCAGAGAGATGCAAATTAAAACCACAATAAGATACCACCTCACACCTGTCAGAATGGCAATCATCAACAAATCAACAAACAACAAGTGTTGGCGAGGATGCGGGGCAAAGGGAACCCTCATACACTGTTGGAGGGAATGTTGGCTGGTGCAGCCACTGTGGAAAACAGTATGAGGTTTCCTTAAAAAACTAAAAATGGAACTGCCTTTTGATCCAGCAATTCCACTACTTGGACTATACCCAAAGAATCCTGAAACACCAATTCATAACAACCTATGCACACCTATGTTCATAGCGGCACTATTTACAATAGCCAAGTGCTGGAAACAGCCGAAGTGCCCATCAGTGGATGACTGGATCAAAAAACTTGAGTACATTTACACAATGGGATTCTATATAGCAGAAAGAAAGGAGGAACTTGTACCCTTTGCAACAACATGGATGGAACTGGAGAGTATTATGCTTAGTGAAATAAGCCAGTCAGTGAAGGACAAATATCATATGATCTCACCCATTATGGGACAATAATGAACAAAACTAACAACAAGCAAAACAGAACCAAATATATGAATACAGTGAATAGGCCTTCAGTGGCCAGGGGGAGGGGGGGAGTGGGGAGGCAGAGGCAAGGAAGGGGAGCAGCTTAGACAGGAACCTAGTATAAAGGAACCATGGACATGGACAACAGGTGGGATTGACTTTGGGGGGAATGGGTGGGTGGGGAGGGGGACAGAAGGGAGCAAAAAGGGGATGGATGTAATACAACAACAATGAAATTAAAAAAAAAAAAAAAAAACTAAGACCAACAAAAAGAAGTAGCAGGAAATGTGTTTAGAATCTCCCTGAGTTTCTATCCCTTATAAAACACTAGAATGCAGGGTCCTCCTTGTCTTCCACCTCATAGTTAGCATCTTCTGCCCCTCACCCGTTTGAAAAATGGCCCTAGTCCATTCCGTCTACCTCCAGCCCTCCCCCACATCCCAGCACAGGGAAATGAGTTTTTGCTATTGTCACAAATATCAAGGGAACACCTGCTGGTGCATATGCCTAGCTGTGCAGAGGCTGGGGCCACTCAAGTTATGGAGGTCACAGTCCTGAGTATCTACTCCCAGTAAATGAATGAATAAGAACTCCTGGTGAGTACTCAGGATTTCTCTCATTCTTCTTTCACTACCTACTTGACTCTCTCCCCTTGAGACCTTAACCCCACAGCACCTTTCTCACCACCAACTCCTTCCTTGTGTGGTCTGTCATTTTTGCTCCACCTACTAGACTCTGAGCCTCCTGGGGACACAGAGGGAGGCTCCTGTCTGAACCCCAATGCCCAGCACAGCACCTGATACAACAGAGGTACCCAAGAAGCATTGTTAAGTGAACAGATTCACAAATGAAAGAAAAGGCATCCACCGCCTGCATTTTGAACTTGTATGTCCAACTGGCAAAACTCCCAGGAACACCTAGAAATAATTTTCAGATCAAGCTATTTCCGAAAGCAGCCATAATTCTATGAGAAGGCGATCTGGGAAAATGCATAGTCCTCCCAAGTCACTCTCTCAAAGACAAAATCTATCACTTTAAAATATAGCCAGTTTCCCCCTGTCTGTGTTCTGAATGTCTATTGATGAAATTGTTGTTTGAAATTCCAAACACAAACACACTTTCTTATAGAACCATGTTAACACAAGTAACTGACAATGACACTATAACTAGAGACACTTGCAGAGGAAAATAATAGGAACCAATAAAGATATACTGTAAAGGTGATTTTTTAAAATTTTAAACATCATAAAATAGACATATGGAGTGTGTCAAACTACAGCAGACTTTGGACAAGGAGCAATACCAGGAAACACTAGAATGAAATTTTAAGTGACTTCTATTTATTTATTGTGGATGCTGACAGATGAGAAGCCAATTACATTTGGAGCAGTTGCAGCTTAAAGGACTGCTGACAGGGGGTGGTGCTCAGACTTCAGGGTCCCAGTGAGTCACTTGCAGCTCTTACTTAAAATATGAAGGTCTGGCCTCTTCCCCCAGGGAGGTAGGTTAGGGGAGTCCAGGGTAGAGCTCAGAAATAGACACTTTACCAAGCACTCAGGAGAGTCTGACCCAAGCTCTTTGAGAACCACACCCTGTCCTGCTGCTCTGAAGGGACTGAAGTCTCATCTCCTGATACTCTCTGTTTACTATAGTGCCATGTCCTCCCCTTTCTCCACCCATATCCTCTCGGTGGTGGGAGAAGGTGGCAGTGACTACCTGTCCCTGACCAAGATATGTTTGGACCAGGAATTAGAGGTAAGACTGCAGGCCAGGGAGATAAAGGAAACGCCATCATCCATTCAACAAACATCAAGAAAGCTGAGGTTCAGCTGGTATGCTGGTGATTGAAACAGCAAAAAAAAAATATGTGCCTCTTGGGAAATAGCCTCTGTGCTGAATATCCCCAACCGCTAGTATTCCTCTGCCAGCAGCTGCCCCCAATTAAACTCTCTGTAGAATGGGATCAATAACACCTTTTCTTTTCCATTTTCTTTTCTTTTCTTTCTTTTTTTCTTTTTTGTTTGTTTGTTTGTTTTTTGTAGGATTAATATGTACATTGCTGAAGACATAAGTGCTTAAAAGATGGTCATTTTTATTATTACATGGCTCTACAAAAATGCAGCCAGGCAGCAATAAACCAGTTTTATATAATACAGTCTAATTTGTTCACAAATGTTGTAGAATGAAAATTCAGGCAAGCTCAGTGTGGAAGAAGCTTTCTTAGAGGAAGTAGAGACTGTGCCCATGGGGGCTTCTGGCTTCTAATAGCAACTTCAGTGCTTACTGGCTCAGGCCTTGAGCAACAGTGACTGTGTAAAGAGAGACTGATGGTGCCCTCCCCACGTGGCTCTGGGGGAGAATTAACACACCGTTCTGCACAGTGCCTGGCACATAGTAGGTGCTCAGTGAGTGGTAGCTCTTGAGCAGATTGGAAAGTAGGACTAACCCTTCCTTCAATGGTAGAATTGAGGCCAAACAGGGACATCCAATGGTCTTCTTTAAATTCAACCCAGTTATTATGGATTCCCTACCCTGTACAATACTCTGTGGGTATAGGAAGATGATTAATTTGTAGACTATGGAAGATCAATTGCTGTCCAGGGAGAGGGCAGTGCAGTGGGTGTGAAGCAGCCTGCTGTAAGTATTGGAGTAAATTATAAACAAATTTCAGTGGGAGTTTAGGAAAGAGGATAATTAGCTGCAAAGAGGTGGATTTAGGAGGTGGCACTATAAAAAGAGTAGGAGAGCCTTGGGAGCAGCTTGAGCAGGGTACAGGGGAGGTAGGAGCAAGGTGTGTTTGAATGATGAAGCCAGTCAACATATATCCCGAGTCCTTGAAGGGCTCACTGGAAGTATAAGTGGATGAGTAAGCTGTGACCACTCCATGGAGGGCCTTGAATGCCATTTTAGGGAATATCAACTTTACCCTAAAGCAGTAATAACTAATTCCATTTACTGAGAACTTGCTATGTGACACTGAGCTGAAGTTTTTATAAATATTTCTTCTAATCCCTAAAACCTATGCCTGCTAAGTATTACTGTGTCCATTTTATGGATGAAAAACGTGAGACTTTCATGCGAAGGGAAGGCTCTGGAGTTTCTACTTGCTGAACGTAGTTCTGGCAGCAAGTGGGAGGGATAGATGACAGAAGGGCCAGCAGTTAGGGGCTCTCTTAATTTCTAACACTGGGACATTTTTGTCTCCCAAATTGGATAAAAAAGATAAAGTGACCAATAGTTTTAAAAATGGACTGATCCTCTCAAATGTTTTCTGAATTGGGCAGTTTTCATGGGATCAGAATCTTTTCCTCTTCCCAGTCCTTCCCAGGGGCCTGCATGAGTTCTGCCCCTGCAGGGACAACAGTGAAGAGTTCCACAGCAATGTCTCCTGACCAGGCAGAGCAGAAAACAGACCTAGAGTAATGTGAGCGAACCAAAATTAGCCTTTTTACAAGCTCATTAAGGCATAAAGTTTAGCATCCATTGCCCAAAATATTACAGGAAGGCTTTCTCCCTACTTACTTCCCCTGCCTTCTTTCCACCATCCCTTTACTGACAGGCGGTAATCAGAGCAGGATCTTGGATGTCCCCTTTATTTTCAAGTAAACCTAATCAAAGTTCCTGAGCCATCCCCTGTGAGCAGCTTGAGTCATTGCAGAAGTCTAGGCAGGGGACAAACTGAATTCTATTGCAGCCTCTTAGTCTGTGCTAAAGGCCACCAGCTCCTTTGTTGAGTTTTCATGCTAAATATCACTAGCCTTAGGAGTGTAGGACGTTGCTGACCTGAATTGTTGTTTCCTAGGAAGCAGAAAAGTGAGTAAGCAATATAGCTGCATGTGTTTAAAAAACAGGCTACCTTAAAGAAAAAGACTCTCTTCAATAACTTTTTTTTTTCCTTTGTACAGCACTTCTAAATGCACAAAGCATTTTCACATACACTTCCTCATTTGATCATTACCCACCCAGTGGTGTGGGTATAACCATCCTCATCTTGCAGAAGAGGAAACCAAGGCTTCGCGACACAAACCCAGATCTTCCGACTTTATCTAGATGGTCTGTTTGTTGCTCTCTGTTTGTCACTTTAGTCTTTTTTATTGAATTTGTCGGGATGACATTGGCTCATAAAGCATACAGGTTTTAAGTGTACAACTCAACAAAACATCACCTGTACACTGCATGTCCCAAAGCAAAGTTTCTTTCCGTCCCCATTTATCCCCCCTTTGCCTACCTTCGCCACCCCCTTTCCCTCTGGCTATTACCACACTGCTGCCTGCATCACATATATCATATGATGTGTGTGTGTATATATATATACACACTTCTTTGCTTAATCCCTTCACCTTCTTTCATCCAGTCCGCCAGCCTCTCTCCCCTCTAATTAAACCTCAGGGCTTCTCTTTTTATCCCAAGCTTAACCAGTTTTATGGTGGGGCTTTCCTTGCCTTGTGGAGGTGTCCCACCCCAGTTATGGGGAAATACTTAAAAGTTGTTCAGTTGACAGTACTAAGAGTATCAGAAACCAAAAAGGCTGTTGAGAACGTTTCCAATCGCCTTATTTACCAATTAGAGAACTGAGGCCCACAGAGAGGCTGGCCCGTCCACCTTCCCAAGGTTGGATTTACGACCCCTGATCATGGCAAAACTGACAAAGAGCAGATCCTACCTTTACCATCAAAGCAGAGAGGAGAATTAAAGTCAGGATTGGCTAGTATCCATTCCCATCCTGTACTTGTTTGATGAAATGGGAGAATCCTCTATGAAACCAGGAAATAGGATGTGGAAAGGCAGCTTCAACCCTTTCATTTTGTAGGTGAGAAACATGAGGCCCAGAAAGGCAAACTGAGCCCCTGAGCAGGACTTGAACCCAGGTCTCCTGGTCCCCTGTCACTGACTCCAGCTCTATTATCTCAGTTGTGCACAGTGTCACATGCTGTTCACCCAGCTTGTCAGAGACAGTCCAGCATAAAAATTTCCAGACACAGGTACCTGACTCAGCCTGGCTTTGCCTTGGCAATGGCAATCAGGCATCTGCTGCCAGCATGGATGATGTGTTCTCAGAGCAACATGGCGAGTGTGAGCTGCCAACTTGGAAATCTCAGAGAATGTAAAGGGTTGAGCCAGTTAAACATCCAAAAATGCCCTGTCTCTCAGAAACAGGGGTCACTCGTCCCAGGACTTGAGCTATGACTGAGAATGGTATTAGAGTGACCATGGGAGCTGAAAGCCCACTCTCAGAAGCCTCCAGCTTCCCTGCCTCTGGTCCTCTGCTCACAGCTCTCTTCTCTGATCCCGAGTCAATAGGCACTTCACTCAGAAGCCCAGACCTCCTCCTCCCTGAAGCCTTCCTTGACTGTTCAAGCCCAGAGGAAATCTTTCCTTTCATATCTTATGACTCTGCTCTATACAATTTGGCACTTGATTTATACTGTCTTTTCCTGCTCCTTCTAAACTGGTGTGTTTGTTTTATAGCCAACACAGATTGCAAATGCTCTGAAGGGAGTAAGTAAACTTTTTTTCTCTGTACCCTGCAGTGATCTTGGAGTGTCACCAAACAGCAGAGATGTGCTCAGGCTCACAGCTACACCTGACTTCAAGACGCTGTCCCTTTACCTGTGTTTGCTAAATAAATGCTCAATAAATCTTCATTTGTGTCATTGCAGCTTCAGCCTTTTCAAAGACAGAGCCCAGCAGCCAGGATCTCTGTTGGCCCACAACAAGCCTCTGCAAGCTGGAGAAAAGGCACCCCTTCCACCAGGAAGTCATGGCCCTGCCAGGCTGCAAGGCTGGGCTAGTGGAGCGTGGGCTGGACTTCAGCCCCTCAGATAAGTGCCCCATGCAATGAGCCGCTTGCACCACCTGGGTGCTGGCTTCTCATGAGGGCAGCTGCAAGCTCTCCCCCTCAAACACCCCAAACCCCCATTCTGACCAGGAAGGCCTTACATGGAAAGCTGGCATCCATCAGAGGCCTCCCAGGTTGTTTTCCAGCCCCTTCCCTGTCAAAACCAAACCCAAACAACAAAAATACACACCTTAAGTAGTTCTTCGATACTCAGAGCCTGAATCTACACTGCCGGTAGGGCACTTGGGAGCCCTCTATAACTATGTCTCAACCCTCCTTTCTTCTACTGAAGGCCGATAACTCACCATGAGTTGTCCTCTTTCTGTACTTTTCTTTCCCTCAGCTAGAAGTGCCCTTGTCTCGCTGATCTTTGTGATCTTTGTGCCCTGGTCCCCTTTCAAATCCCATCACAAATGTACCTCCTCCATGATGTCTCAGTCAATGTAACTGTCTTTCTGGTGCTTCCTCCTAGCCCCTGCTCTCCTGCTTTCTACATTGCTTCAACTTCTGTTTGACCCTTTTCCCATAGACATTGCATGTCACTCAGGGGCCCGCTGTCTTTAAGCCATCTGTCCATATAGGCTTCTTTGTACTCACCCTGCATAAATCCACATTCTGAACTCAGTCAGCATCATCCTGAAAGAATCCACTCACAAACAGATTGAGGGACAATATTGTCTTCATAGATGGTTTATTTCATAGAAAATTTTGGGGACCCTGGCTGGTGGCGCAGTGGATAAGGTGCCAGCCTGCAAACCCAAAGGTCACTGGTTCGATTCCCAGCTAGGCCACATAACCAGGTTGCAGGCCAGGTCTCCAGCCAGATTTGTGGCTGGAGGCAGGTGAAAAGCAACCATACAT
>PVIW01002219.1:105845-232771 GCA_004026585.1 Noctilio leporinus
ACCGCGCAACCAAGTGTTGCCCGGTGAGAGGTAAGACAGTGGCCGGCGCAGAGGAGGGGTTTGGGCTCGGGGACGTGGGCCGCGGCAACTTGGAAAAGGGGGTCAGAGCGGGAACCTGTCCCGGGGCCAGGGGAAGGAGCTGCAGCGGAGGCCACAGCGCCCACCCTAAAGGTGCCACCTGCTACAAAGTCCCTGTAGGAGGATGTCCCTGCTGGAAGGGTGAAGGCACAGGGAGCGGCTCAGGGTGGGGCGCAGGCTTCCTCTTGAACTGGGAGAACCTTCCAAATCTCAAAGGTGTGCGGGCGGGAGGCGGCCTTTCTCCAGACAGTTTGCTGAAGCAACTGAGCAAATTTCTCCCCTTCTGCACTTACCTTGGCTGCTTGGTATCCAGTTCACCCTCCAGGTTGCACAAGGCAGGCGAGGAGCAGGGGACACTTTTCCTAACGTTTGACCATCCAGCAGGGTTCCAAGACTTCGGGCACCAGGCAAATCTCCAGAGCTAAGGGGAGCTTAAAGGGAAGCTGAAGAGAGCACGGATACCTTGGCAAATATAAGCTAGGGAAGGGGAGAAGGGTCAAGGAGAGAATGTAAAGCTGACCTGTTTAGTCTTGAGTCACAAGATGTGTGCCGGCGTGTGCGTATGTGTTTGTGTATGTGTGTCTTGAGGGGCGCACATCGCACATCTAGCATCACCTGTGGGCTTAAAAACTCCACCAATTCGCCTCACCCTGCATATTCTGAGACTTCCCTGCCCTGGACGAGTGGACTAGAATTTGAGGAGTGGGCTGTGGAGTTTGAAAAGCCCTACAGGTGATTCTGATGCGCCGCCCCCATCCCCGCCATCATTGCAGTGGAAAGCAGGGGACCGGAACCAGGAGGCATCACCCAGATGTGAGCCATCCAGCTGCAGAACTCAAAGTGGCGGGCAAGACCCTTCCTCCACCTCTCCTAGCCGAGGGGTGGCAGAAGGGTCTGCCGCAGCGCAAGATATTTTGAGGCTGAGCCGCAGTGGCGTGCAGGAGAACTACGAACCCGCGGGCGCGCTCGCGGGCGGGTTGTGCGCGGTTGCCTCCTCTGACTTCATTAGCATACGATGACCTCCCTGTCCGGAAGAGGGCCCGGGAGGGGCTGTTTGTCATTCTTTCGTTTTGGGTTCTTCGGGGAACGCACCTTGGGTCTGGAGGTGTGGACCAAGGGCAGTCACTGACGCAGGGCATTGGTCAAGACACGGGGCCCGGGCTGCTCCTCTGGCTCCAGTCCCAGGAAGGACTTCGTTCTTTCGGTGCCTGGGATTCAGTGTCTAAAATACAGCCTACAAAGACACTTGCTGGTGTACAGGGCACCCTCTTTGTCAATGGACTTTAGACCTTAGGGGGCAAATGTCCTCACTGCGCCCGCGCGCGCGCGCGCGCACACACACACACACACACACACACATACACACACACACCTCTTTGTGCTTTGTGCCCCTTTTATTACAGAGATACGTCCTAACGTACGTAGGGAGGGATCTCGCCGTTTGTGGTGTTGGAAAAGGCAGTATTTGCCAAAGATTCCAAATATAAATTGTACTCATCGAATAAAGCGGCTGCAACTAGACTAACTTTTCTGTTGTTCCCGGTTGTACCCCCTGAGCTGTCTTTTCTTTGGCAATCTCATTTAAAGTTTATGTATAGTGCTGTAGATCCGTGAGCATTATTACAGGTATTTTAATGGGAGGGGTCCTGGGGGAAGGGGGCAAGTAGAATGAGTCTTTCCCTCCTTACAATTTTATGTCAGTGTTGGGTTCAAATCAACCAAGACATGGGGAGAAAATGATAAATATCAGAGCGTCTCGGAATCTAGGCTCTCAGAGATAGAAGAAAGTGCTAAAGCCATCTGCTTCCTGTCCCCTGCCCTCACTGGCAGAGCACCTTCAACAAGTGACCGTGGGTCCTGTCAGCCCTGTCCTCCTGAGGGCTGGGCTGTGCAGGTGCGCAGCTCTGTCAGGGGAAGAAACCAGCCCTACCTCCTGCTGACCTCGGAGGGAGAAGGCTGCCTCCAGCTCTTCCTCTGGAAGAAAAGGAGAAGGAGAGCAGTACCATTTTGTTGTGGTCGAACTCTTTTTTAAGAATATCTTATTGTGTTACATCATCCAGATATGCTCTTAATTCATGTTGAATGCAGGAAGTTTGGGAAGTTGAAAAGTGTGCAAAGAATCAAACTAAGCATCCACAATTCAACCACTCAGACTCCATACATTTACTCTATTGGCATATTTCCTTTCTATTTATTTCTATGCCACAGATATCCAACATTTATTGGGTACCTAAAACATATACTTTGCAGGAATTAAGTATTTTTATATTCACCGTATCATTTAAACCTCAGAAGTCCTTCTAAGACAAGTATTATGTTTTATCAACCCCACAGAGTTCAGGTGACTTGCCCAAGTCACACAACTAGTAGTAAGCAGCAAAGCCAAGAGCCCAACCAAGCCTGTAGGACTCCTGGGTGGTTGCTTAGCCTCTGTAGCTAATGTTTCTCTGCCTTTTTGTAGAAAAAGCCCTTCATGGACATCATCTTCAGAACTGCATATTATTACACTGTTAGTTGTTTAAGTTGTTTCCCGTCTTTAGCAACTACAAAAAACTGTACCATATCCCCAGGCAAAGTCTTTATTGCACACATTCCCAAATACTTCCTTTGGATAGATTCCCAGAAGTACAATGACTGGGCCAAAGGGCATGAATGTTTTAAGGCCCCTGGTCTATATGACAAGCTGCTTTTCAGAAAGGCTACATCAATTTACACTTCCATCCAGCATAGGCAACTCTGCCACAGTCAAAGCAGGTAACCACTAGGGTCTCATCTAGACCAGGACCTCACACAACCAAGCCAGACTACTTGAGCATCTCCCTGGTCTCATGGGAAAATGAAACACAGAGATAATCCTGCTTTATAAGCACAAGTATGATTATTGAAACCATACAGTGTAAAGCTGGACCTATCTCTATGTGAACATGGGTCAGGTGCAGAATTCTCTAGCTAGATATCACATATTAACTTTTTGAACTACTGCATCAAATATATAAATGGGCCTAAGCTCCCCGTTCCCCACACAACCAATTAGAACAGCCCTCACCCCTGTGAATGTGCATCCCTATCATAGCCAGATTCAGCCAGCCCCACTGATCAGTAGTTTCTTCACAGACTGGCCATGTTCACAGAGTTATTTGTTTATAGTAAGTATCTGAATTCCACAGCCAAACCACAGTGGGAGTTGATGTCACTTTAAGTGTAACAGAGTTCACTGCCTTCCCCCTCCCCAAATCGTTCATGGTTAGTGCCTACTGATATAACAATAAAAATAAGGTTAAATACATCATCAAAAAAATGTCCTTGGGTGAAGAAGAGAAATTGAATCAAGCAATACCAAAAGACACAAAGGAGAAATTTTTGAAGAAAACTAATAGGCCCTAGCTATTAGTTTTCCCTGGTTTGCCTCCTGGCCACCTCTGCCACCAGCAGTTGGCTTAAAGGCTCTGGAATATAGTCTGTTGTTGTAAATGGAATAAATATCAATTGAGAAGCACTCCCTGACTACTCACCTGGGTTAGAGACCTCTCTCTGCTGCACTTGTAGCACCTGTGCATACACTTACCTCCTTATGGTAAAGGATTTATCTGCATATCCCCCCTCTCAACAGTGAGCTCCCAGAAGGCACAGCTGGCACTATGTCTATAGCACCTGACACAGGACTTACGCACAGTAGACAATTAAATGTGATGAATGAACACATAAAAGAGTCGTCCAGGTACTAGGCTGGTGCTTTATGTGCATTTCCCTTCTGATGCATCTTTTATTGGCCAGTCTCAGAAATGTACCTAGAAGGTGTCTAGAGATCTGCTGTCTTTTTTTGATATGACACTATTTCATTTTCATATACTTTTTTAAAATTAAATGAAATTTAAAATTCAGTTCCTCAGTCTCACCAGTCACATTTCTGGTGCTTAAATACCACATGAGGCTGCTGGCTACCGTATGGGAGATTATGCATATGGAACATTTTAATTATTGCAGAAAGTTCAACTGGACAGTGCTGGTTAATTTGTGAGCTTGGTGCAGGCATGGAATGTGAATTTTCTTTCTATTGTACCCCCTGAGACCAGCACAGTGCCTGGGCAGCAGAGGAGGAGGGGGAGAAATAAAGAAGAGGGAAGGTGGTAGTAAATATAGTAGTAACATTAGCTATACCATTTATTAGGTATTTATTTTGTGCCCCACACTGTGCTATATTTTGTACATGCATTGTCTCACTTAATATTCACATCACACAGAACCTGGTATTAACTCTAGTTCACAATCAAGGAAACTGAGTTTCAGAAAATTCAAGTGATCACAAAGGTAGTAGGAGAGGCTGAGTTTTAACTCAGGACTCTATGATTTCCCAAGGGAAGGAATTGGTATAATTTAAAAATGTTAATGGCATTTCAAGGGTGTAAAATTGTGATTGGAGGATGGGTGAGGTAGGGAGAAAGGAACCCTCTTATAGTGTGGCTAACCAGAGAGCCAAAACCTCCTTAGGAGAACAGGCCAGCTAACTCCCACCACCTGTGTTTCTACCCAGGGTGGCCTGTCATCTGCTCCAGGAATATTTGCTTGGTCAGGATCTCACAGTAGATAACCTGGCTCCCCACTCCCTGGTCAATGCCCTTTCCACCGCTCCATCCTGCCTCAGAGGACATTGGTCCCAGCATCATGACTATCATTATCATTCATCCCAGTTTTCCCTAATTTCTTCATTGTTAATGAATAAAATACAAATTTCAGGGAAGGCCTAATCAGCACTAAGTAGAGTGAGTTTATTACTTTCTTTGTTCTACATTATATATTTTCGTTGAAATCCTGCAAGTTTGAATTAGGGATCTATACCAGTAATACCTGTTAAGTTTAGTATGAACTGAAAAAAAAAAAAAATCTCTTTCAAATTTGCTCTTGAACTGTATCACACACATGCACTCCATGCTTGTACAGGTGATACCTGGGACCTAAATACAGAACCCTTGCATCTATCCTTAATTTTATCTTGTTCAATATCTTGCCAGCTTGCCAGATATTTCTGGCTTCTGTTAGTTACTGTCTCATCCGGTTGGCTTCCTGTCATCCCCAGATCTGATGAGTATGACCTCTTCAACCAAGTCATTGGTAAAAATGATGAATATACAGGATTCTGAGGCATTCCACTCTATGCTCCTGAAAGATAGATATTAGTTCAATAACTAAACAGCACTCTTTTAGAAAATTTATTCCACTTCCTATACTATCACTAGGCCCATATTTATTCATTTCTTTGCAAAATATTATAGAAGTCTTATCAAAGGTCTTAATAAAATTCAGATCCTCTTTTTCACTGGTATTTCTCTGATCTGCCTCCTCAATAACATTATCAAAGAAGCAGTTTTGTTAGTCTGACAAAAGACTATTTTCATGACTTTGGTCCTAAAATCTCACTACACATTCTATTCCAGAAGGTTTCCTGGAATTAATATCAATTAATATCAACAAGTTCAGAAATTTTCATAAGTTATGTCTCCCATGTTAAAAAATAGAACTGTGTTTGCCATGAAAGTGATGGTGGTGGTGTGGTGGTGGTGGTGGTGGTGGTGGTGGTGGTAATGATGGTAGTGATAGTTGTTTTTGTTGGTGATGGTAGTGATAGCTGTGGTAGTGGTGGTGGTGGTATAGTGGGGGTAATGGTGGTAATGGTGATAATGTGGTGGTGGTGATTGTCGTGACGGTGATGGGATGGGGGTGGTAGTGGTAGTAGTGATGGTGGTGGTAGTGGTGACAGTGGTGATGGTGATAGTGGTGGGGATTATTGGTGATGATTGTGGTTGGTGGTGGTGGTGATGGCTTCCTTACTCTATGATCCTGAACATATTATAGAGAGTGGCCTAGTCATCTCAGTTGCATGTGGTTTCAGCACCCTGGGATAGTATTCAGTTATTCCAACAGACTTGTATTAATTTGAGGCAGATCTAAGAGTCTCTGGCATCATTAAAAATGATGGGAAGGAGTCAAGAGAGCACCTGATCCCAGGCCTTCCTCTTCAAAATGAGGAATACTGTGTACAAAGGGGAAGTGCCCTGTCTGGGGCACGCATCTCCCACCTTTCCCCAGGGCATGACTCCTTTTCATCTTTGTTTCTGAGAAGTCTGAGGCTCTGTTTTCTGGTTCCTGTAGAAGAGTCTTTTTTTCTTTTCTCTTGGAATAAACCTCTGAAGTCATTGATATCTCAGTGAACATTAAAGATTCTTCCCTGATCATGATTTGAAAGGAATCAAGCATTTATTTTCTAAGTTGGAAATGAAGCCCTGTCTACTGCAGGACAGGGGCACAAAAAGAAGCCGTTCAAGTAAGGAAAGACTATTTAAATAATTAAAATCACAATAATAATACCCATTACTATTACACAATATAAATACACAATAATAATACCCATCTTTTACACCTGCGCCGCACTCAGAAGTAACAACATATTCATATCCATCACCCCTCCTGATTCCAATCACAGGGGTGAGGCAGCAGCACAGATGTCCTCAGCCTCGTTTCACTACTGTGATTTTACCAAAGCAATGGCTATGATCTAGAAGAGTTGGCTATGGCAAGACAAGGAATAAAAAGTAAAACTCAATGGCCACACAGCAGCTGACAAGCCCCAGACTTGCCTGCCCAGCTAATCAGTCGGGTCCATCACTCCTTTCTGTGTGGTCTGCCTGGGTAGTTTTCTCCTCACTTAAAGCATAAATAGTATCTTCTACGCAGGAACTAAGTTTTCACTTTCCTGATAGCTGATCTGGTGTGAAACTTCCAAGTGGCCAGAGGTCAGCAAGGCCATTTTGACCCTTAAATGCTAAAATGCTTGAAATGTTTGGCCCAAATGTTTTCATTCCTAGCTGCATTTCTCCATCTCTCTGCTCTGGGACAGCAGAGCAGCCTACGGCACTTTACCAGCTGCCCTGAGCCCCTGCTTGTCAGTAAAAGAGGAAGAGCTAGAAGAAGCTATTTCCATCTCCCAGAAGGCCAGAGTGTTCCTTCCAGCATCTTTGAGAGCCACATAAAATGAGTGCTCTCATCCAGCCTCTATCCCAAGGTTTCATCAACACCATGCCCATGATCCCCAGAACCCGACCGAGTACACCCATTGGTGGAAGTCGGTCTCCCCCCTTTCTTCATGCCAGGAATGTCCAGCAGGCTTTGGCTGACCACACAGGGATCTTTCCCAACAATTAAGAAGCCAGTAGCCATATTTTCCTGCAGTTGAGGAAACCCCCACTGTTCTTAATCCTTAAATTATGCACATCATGGTAAATGTGTCCCTGAAGAGATTCATGGAATCACCTGACCACCACCACTAAGTCAGCAAATATACAGGGTGGGCCAAAGTAGGTTTACAGTTTGAATACACAAAACACAGAGTATATTTTTCTATTATTATTTATTAATTATTATATTGATTTCCATATGAACAGCCATAAACCTACTTTTGCCCTGCCCTGTGTATTGAGCATCCCCTATGTATTAGGCATAGGACTAGTTTCTGGGGATTGAACCAGCTGGGTTTCCGGGAGCTAGGTGGAACAATAAGGAACAGAGTCAGAAACAGATATCATGTAGCGTTATCTCTAGAGGAGTCAGAGGAGGAAGGTATTGTATTGGACCAAAGAGTTTAGGTAATACTCCCTGGAGTAGATGAGTTTAAGCTGAAATTTAAAGGATGAATAGAAGTTAAATGAAGAAGTGAGTGTGGGTAATGCATTCCAGGTAGAGGGAACAGTGTATGCAAAGGCTCAGAGACAGTCCTTGTCTATAGTTTAGTGTTATGTTGATAAATATTGGGAGATGAGTCTGGAAACATGAGTAAGAGGGTCTTGTCTGTGAAGTAAGAACGTGGTTCTTTTGTCACAGACGGGGCACTGAGAAATTAAGTGGAAACTGACAGGATCAGATTTTAACATTAGAGCAACTCCTCTAGCTGTGGCGTTGGGAGGGGAGAAGGCAGGAAGCAGGGAGCCCATTGGGAGGTTCTTGTGGGAATTTAAGCAACATGAGGGCTGACTAAGGTAGTTCAGATGGAGGGAGGCACAGAATCAGGAAAGAGCTGGTAATTGAGGCAGTGCAAGGATAGTGAGGGAGGAAAAGGGACTAAGGGTAATTCCCAGTTATCCCATTGATCCCAAGAACCAAAAAACAGACAGGAGAGTGGGGTTAGATCATGATTCAGTTCAAGGCATGTTACATTTCAGTTGTCAGTGAGAGAACCAGATGGAAATGTGGTTGATAGATGAGCTGTGTGGCTAGAGGCCTAGACTGGGGAGTGATCAGAGTAAGTGGTTAGGTGAAACCACCAGAGTGAATGAGATCAGAGGAGTGTCAATATTCATTGATCTGGATCCATGTATTGCCAGTATCTGAAAGGTCTGAGTCAAGATGCTCCATGCCTCTTTAATAAGGGAAGGGAACTTCTCACAGTTGAGAGTCTGGGCTTGGCAGGCCAGCTGTGGCAGCTGCTGACTCAGCTGGACCAATGTCTACTTCCTGCCAGGTGACCAGTCAGACATGGCATTTTTTACAAAACTGCTTGTATTCCTCTTTCACAGAGATTCACCAACTTGTAAACATGGTCCTTTTTTCCTACAACAATGGTCTTCAACTCTGGTTAAACATTAAAACAACCCAGGGAGCTTTATAAAAATAACAATTGTGGGTCTCACTTGCGAAGATGCTGATTTAATTGGTCTGGGGTTGGGGCCTGGGCCTGAGCAGTTTTTTTAAGAGTCCCCAAGTGACACATTGTTCAGCAGAGTTAAGAAACATTATTAAACAAGAAGTTTCCTCACTGCTTTCTCAAATTACAGGGTTTTTAATTCCATAGCTACTGTGGCAAATCTCCTATGAGTGCATTACAATTTCTCTAAAAACCACTTTAAAGCATCAGAATGTACACTGGGCACTGCACACCAGCCCTGGTCTTGCCTCCACATTATCACTGTCTGCATTTCACAGCTATTTGTCCCTCAGGCCTGCAAGGAGAACCTTGGCGAAAGAATCATGGGAAACCCTGTCAAATAGCCTGGCTTACAACCATTGTCTACCACATTTCTGAGTTACATAACTTATATACCTGTCAAAAAGATGTTAAAAATCACCTGCTATGACTTCTGTGTGAACCTTGGTTAGTTCCAAGGGTTCATTGCTGTTTCTTCTAAGTGCTCACAAAACAGCACTCAACCCAGCAGTTCTGGAACTTTCATTTACATTAGAATCGCCTGGGGACTCTTCCTCAGAGATTCTGATTCAGAGGTGTGGGGCGGGGACCTAGAATCAACATTTTAATCAGTTCCTAGGATGATTTTGGTTCAGGCCTACCACCTTGGAGAAATACGGCCTTAAAAATGGGAAATGAAGAATACTCATTTAACTTATACCCACTCCTCACTTTTATTGAAATAACCAGGTTTATGCATAAGTATTTGAGGGTATTTATTATAGTACTGCCAACAGAAAAGATACTATTTAATCCATGTGTTAGAGATTCTGACAACATTCTATGATAAAGATAGTACCTGAGAGTGGATTGAGGGAAAGCCACTCAGTCACTGGAGTGGGAGGGAAAGTTGGCCTGGAGATGAAAAGGAAGGGACTCCTAGAAAAAGTTACTAGCATCTCTCAATTAAGGAGGCAAAGGCTGCAAAGTACGGGAGAAAATACTTGCGACTCACATATCTGAAAGAGGATTAATATTCAGAATATACAGAGAACTCCTAAAACCACAACAACAATCCGATTCAAAAATGGACAAGAGATTTATTTATTTTTTTAAATTTTATTGTTGTTGTATTACATCCATCCCCTTTTTGCTCCCCTCTGTCCCCACCCATTCCCCCCAAAGTCAATCCCACCTGTTGCAAAAATGGAGAAGAGATTTAAAAGATATTTCTCCAAAGAAGACATACACATAGCCATAATCACATGAAAAGACACTTGATATCGCTAATCATTAGAAAAATACAACTCAAAACCACAATAGTGTACTACTTCACAGCCATTAAATAGCTATGATTTTTAAAATATTGATGAGGATGTGGAGAAATTGAGCACCGTTAATGGGATTGTAAATGGTGCAACTACTATATAAAACAACATAGGGATTCCTCAAAAAATTAAAACTAGAACTACTATATGATCCAGCAATTCCACTTCTGGATATGTATCCAAAAGAAATGACAATAGTAATACAAAGAGATATTTGCACATCCATGTTTATAGCAGCTTTATTCACAATAGCCACAAGTGGAAGAAACCTAAGTGTCTAATAATGAATAAATGGATAAACAAAATGTGATATATGTACATAATAGAATATTATTCAACCTTAAAAAGAATAAAATTCTGATACATGCAACTACATGGATGAACCTTGAAGATGGTATGGTAAGTGAAACCAGTCACAAAAAGACAAATACTACATGATTCCACTTATGTGGGATACTTAGAATAGTCAAATTTCTAGACAGTTAGTAGAATGCCAAGGGCTGGGCGGAGGGAAGAATGGATTATTATCATTAGTAGTAGTTTAGCAAGTTGAAAAAAGTTCTGTAGGTGGAGGCAATGGTGATGGTTGCACAACAACATAAATGTACTTAATGCCACTGAAGCACACTGAAAATGGTCAAAAAAGCGAATTTTATGTTATGCGTATTTTACCATCATTTTCAAAAAGTAAAGGTGGATGTGCACGTGTGTATGTATACATGTACACATATACACATATATGTAGGTGATGGGAAACACTTCTCAATCACATTAGTGAATTCTGAAACATGCCTGGACCAGTACACGTAGCATGAGACTCACTCTCGGTAAACAGTCCTAAAGAAGAGAGACATCTAAGAATGTAAAAGTAATGTCTCCTTATAAAATAGACACTATAATAAAAAAGAAAAACTTTTTTTACAGATTTTATTTAGTACTTTTAGAGAGATGAGAGAGAGGCAGAGAGGGAAAGAGACATCAATGTATGGTTGCCTTTCACCTGCCTCCAGCTATGGACCTGGCTGGAGACCTGGCTTGCAACCTGGTTATGTGACCAGGCTGGGAATTGAACCAGCGACCTTTGGGTTCACAGGCCGGTGCCTTATCCATTGTGCCACCAGCCAGGGCAAAAAAGAAAAACATCTTCAAGTTATATTTACAGAGATTAAGATGACATGGCAGAAGCTGTCAAAAGAGAGAAATCTGAGATTAGGAAACTTCTTTGAAAATGAAAAATATTGTGTTGAATTAAAATTATGTAATGGAAGCATGAACATTAGGACAATGAAGAAAACTAAAGATGAGTAATTTTTATAGCACTGATAGCCACATAAAAAAAATAATGAGAAAAACGGAAGTTACAGTTCACATTAAGTGTAAAAAATAGAATTTTTCAGGGGAAAAGGAAATGGAAGAATGAATTATAACAAAAAGTATTAATTTTTTTTCTGATTTCAGTTCAAAATACTTTATGTGTCCCAGGGAAAATTAAATGTATATTCTTTTTTTTTTTTTTTTTTAAAGATGTTATTTATTATTTTCAGAAGAGGGGAAGGGAGAGAGGCAGAGAGGGAGAGAAACATCAATGTATGGTTGCCTTTCACCTACCTCCAGCTACGGACCTGGCTGGAGACCTGGCTGGAGATTTGGCTTGCAACCTGGTTATGCGCCCTGACTGGGAATCGAACCAGCGACCCTTTGGGTTCGCAGGCCAGCACCTATCCACTGAGCCACCAGCCAGGACCTAAAGGTATATTCTGGTGAAAGTTATTAATTTGTAAGAATAAAATATCTATTGCTATTCAATCAGAAAAACAATATCTTATGTTTAATAAAGCATGTGTCAGACTTTCTGTGACACTGTTAAAAGAAGTTAATATATGGTTATAGAATTTTGAGGTAATAATATTATGACCCAAAATCCTGTATTCAGTAATGTGTGAGGAAAAAGGAAAGATATTCTCAGAAAAGAAAAATACCTAGAAAGTTGACCACTGAATACTTACTCAATATATTCTGATCAAAAGGGAAATTAATGAACATTAAAATTTGGGAATAGAGAAAATATGATTGATATAAAAAGACATAAGGTGAATCATGAAACCAATCAAATATAGACTTAATGTTTAAATATTATTAATATGGTTATAAAACAAGACAACTGTCAAAAATCATTCTTAATGAAAAAGATACATGAAAATTTTAATTAAAATAATTTGGGGCTACAAACTCAGATTACTCCTGAAAAAAACTGAAGTGCAAAATTTCTCTTCTTGTACTGTGGGAGATATTGAATATTGTTTCATTGTTGATGTAGAGGAATATAAGTTTAAATATACTTTAAATGAGAAAGAGAACAGATGAACATAAAACTAGAAATTCTATGTTTAACTTCAAAATTAAGAGGAATATTTGGAGTGCTATAGCCAAAATTAAAAAGCTAACAAAAAATAGCAAGGGAACATAAAAAAAGAAAGTATAAAATAAGATGCTAGAAATGAGGTCAAATATATTATCACATTAAGCGTGAATGGTTTAATTGTTTCTATTAAAAGAAAAAGAGACATGCTAGGCAAAACGAACTTTAAATGTATGCCATTTTAAACAAAATGGGACAGAAAGAAGCAAAATGGGGGGAAAGGTCTGTCCAGAAAGTATCCACCCATGTAATATGAAAAAGAGACATTTTTTTAAAGATAAAGGAAACATTGTACATAGGACAATGATGCCTCAGTCCCCTTCAAAATAGGCACCTTGGAACCTCACACAATTCTCCAGTTGCCATCATATTTTTCAGTCATATTTTCCTGAATCTCATTGATGGTCTGAAACCTCTTCTCTTTGAAAGGCAATTTTAGTGTTGGGAAAAGTCAGAAGCTGCAGGGCACCAAACCTGGGCTGCAGTGGGGCTCAGTCACCTGGGTGATTTGTTGTTTTGCAAAAAATACTCCGCGTGAGATGTGATGTTGAGTGGGCACATTGTCATGATGAAGCTGCCAGTCACCAATTGCCCATAGCTGTGACCTTCTGAATCATCCAAATAGTTTTTGGAGAGGAATGTTCAAGCTTAATGCAAAATTTGATGCAGATTCGTTGCTCTACTCGCTCAGTCATTTCGAATGCAATGGCCACGCAGTACACATGCTCTCTCAATGGTGTCTGCTGCTCCCACTGACTAGTACAGTGAAGTTATCATTGTCCTGATATGCACATTCCAGTACACTCTTCTTGGCTGCCAGGTTACATCCACGTTGTGCAAACAGTTCTCATTATATTAGCAATGGTTGAACCTTACCTGGACAGACCTCTTATACTATACATACAAGGTTTGTCCTGAAAGCATCAGTGGCACAAACTTTTAATTATATTGATATTGGCTCGATACTTTCGGGACAGACCTTCGTGTGTGTTTACAGTATATGTATTTAATTATATTCATCATATTACACAATTCTTGTATTTATATTATTTCTTGGTTGCTTACTTGATATATAAAAGCCGGAGAGTGGCATTTTGAAATCTTTCACCATTATCGTGTGTTGTATGCAACATGACTTTTTCATCTACCAGCATTCATTGATGCATACATTTCCATAACAGTGCTCTGTGAACTGAATTCTTCATTTATGTATCTAAAACAACCCTCATTGTCCTATTTAATGATAGTTTTGAATTGCATTTAATTGTCTTACCATGTCTCTAGTTTTGAGGTAGTTGTACTCCGTAGCTGTGGAAGGAGATGCAGTGTGTCTTCCTACACCTCCATTTCATTTTAGGAATGATTATGGTAAAGAAAACATATGGTTGGATTTCAGTTTTATACCTAATATGAAGACCTTTATTAAAAACAGATTATTTAGTTCATTTATGTTCTTTGTTACAACCAAGACATTTGATTTAGTCATTTGTATGTTCCTAATTTTTTTAATGTTTCTTTGCCATTTCCTTTATTTTATATCATTTGCAGTATAGGTATGTTTTCTTAGACCTCTTGGTTTAGGAGATAGATAAATGAAAAAGAGAATTATGTAACTATTATTTTCTAAATTTTAATGTCAAAAATGAAATGACTCTCTCATACCCGAACCAAACAACTCAGAACATTTTTCAGTGGCCTAGCCTTTATTTCTTACAGATTCCAGGCACCAATTTATTTCAGGCTTTTAAAATGTAATCTGGGGTTTTAAGTCCAGGTTTGTTGTTTCATCATTTTTTTTTTTGCAACAATGCATAACATCTCTTTGAATTTTACTTTTGCAGACTGTTCTGAAGCTGAATTACAATAATTAGCTAAACATCTTTTTAAATTGGCTTTAGTAATAATTACCTGTCCTTTATGGCATTGCTTCTTCCACAACATAATTTGATTTTCTATAGAATGAACTCTGCTCATTAGTTCCATCTAATGGATTTTAATTCTGTTCCTGTGTTCTAGTTTTTTGGTTACTCTCCCATATCTCATTCTTATCTTTGCATGCCATCTTTCATTTTCTTCTCAGCCTATTCTGACTCCCTTCTGATTTGTATAGGCCATGGCTTCTTGCCCTCTTAAGAGAACTCCAGTCTCCTAAAATGTCCTTGGAGGTCCAGCTGGAGGGGTTCATTTGTTTTCATTCTGCATGCTACTCTTTATTCCCTTATCTTGCATTTTTCTTAGCTTCTGTTTTACTCTTCGCTCATTCTTTAAAAAGGAAGTATTCTATAGACTTAATGCTTGTCAAGCAACAGGTCTTGAATCTTGTTCTCCTGAATCGATGAATTAATAAGAGCAGGTGGACATGTACAGGCTACATCAGGTTTCTAGAATAAATTATCCTACAGTAACTCTACTTCAGTTTATTTTTTCTCTCTCTCTCTTACTGTCCTTGATTGTGCACCTTTCCTCTCCCTATTTCTAAATGTCCTTTTCAGATATAAACCTTTGGGTTAGCCCTGTAGGCACTGTTTTGTTTTTTAAAGGCATTTTCTTTTCACTCTTGTTTTAACCTTAATCTAGAGTTTCTGGCTATTTATTACAGCCAGGCCTCTCTTTTTTGACAATCATGACCTCAGAGTTGGAATGGCTTTTTTCTCCTAAAACGTCTCTTTTGCCTGCGTCAGCAAAGAGGGTCTTTCTATTGGTCACAATGAGACCTGGAGGAGTTCATACGATTAATCTTCATGACTCCATGTCAAGAAGAGAAATGAAAACATTTGTATGATGCTCGATTTTTAGCCAAATGAGGCTTCCTATAAATGTTCATCCAGTACAAGTTCTCTTCACTGCTTCAACTTCCCAAGTGCTAGAATAGTAGTGACTAGGAATGCACCCTGTCCTTCCTCCTTGTGGCCAAGGTGCCTATAGAAAATACTCATGGTGATATCATATGTCTTCCTTGCCCTTTTTTGCTCACTCATAAGATATTCTAGGAGCTCTGTCTTTAGGATCATAAACTCCCATCATAAACCAACTTGGGGTCCAAAGCCATGTTGCCATGTAGACATATCAGCCCATACAAACTGTTTCTAGTATTCTTTATAATCTTATATATGTGTGTATGTTTGTATGTGTCGCCAGGCAACTCCTCTCTCATGTTTATCCTTTTTTTTTTTTAACCAGAAATTCTTCACTGTAAATGAACTCATGGAATTATTCCAGTTCTTTGACCCTCTTCCCCATCAGCCTATAGGCAAATGCCCCCATGCTTACAAGATACAAGCATTTCATTACTAGACATAAACTCCCCCTTTCAGCATATGATAAACCATAACCTGGAAAGCTGTGTCTAGTATTGAAACTATTTGCTTTCTTTTATCCCAGCATCCCAACTTTTAGCACAAAGAATATGTGATAATTATTAGCCTTAGTCCCAAGACTTTCACTGTCTTGCCCAAAACTAATGGAAGATTACGTTAGGTGAGAAGAGAGGGAGCTTGAATGCCTGGGAAAGAAATTAGACACAAACTGATAATCAATAAAAAGCAATTGTTGGTCCTGGAGAAAGAGAATAATTGTTTTTTAAAGGCCGTTTCTTTTCTCTCTTGTTTTAGCCTTAATCTACAGTTGCTGACTATTTATTACAGCCAGGCCTCTCTTTCTTGATAATCATGACTTCAGAGTTGGAATGGCTTTTTTTCTCCTAAAATGTCTCTTTTGCTTGCGTAGCTTCTGTGAAGTGCTCATACGTAGGGCAGACTGAAATGGCGTGAGGAGCTTATAAAGACTAGAGGCAGATGCTGAGGCCAGTTCGGAGGCTGTTACCCCAAAACTGCAGGTGCTGTCACAAGGACAGATAACATAAAACAAAGCTTGGTAGGCGGGTTTCTGATTTGGTATGTAGATTTTGAAAGTGGAAAGAGGTCAAAGGTAAACAATACCAATTACCAAGCATACTAAATCTGGAGAATGACATTTCCATTGAAAAAATGAGGAAAATCTATGTTATTACATTTTGAAGGTGGTTGGAGGTGGGAGGAAGATTAAGTTTGGGAGTAGGTCTATTTATATAGTTAAAAGCCACACTCAGTGAACTATTGGAAGGCTGTATAAATGCCTGTGATTCCATCAACAATAGAATGTCTTTCTGACCTAACAAAACTCAGCATGTGATTTCATGCTCTGATCAAAACAAAGTCAATCAAATCAAGTTATTTTTTTTCTTTAGTGAGGGCAAGTTTCTATTGTCTGTTTTTGTCTACTTCAAAGTGATGCACTCAGGGAGGTCAATCTCTCCGGTTGGACTGTGAGTGATTAAACCCATTCAGCCACGTGACTAGCTCTGTGCTCTTTGCCAAACCCTCCAGTATCCTAATCTAGCTCATACACCCAGCCACCCCTAACACCTGTGAACAGAAGTTTTTCACCAAGCTCCCATGGCATAGTTTTCTGCTTCATTCTTTCATTGCTTTCTGGGGGTGAAAGTGAACGTTTACACCATTTCATCTTTTGCAACCGGTTATGAAAAGCATTATCTTTCCCTTCCACCCTCCTCCTTAAACTGAGGTCTAAGATTTTTCATCCCTAAATTCATACCTTCTTTTATCTTAAACCCCTTTCTCCATTATGTGAGGCACTAAAGTACATTTAGTTTGATAAAGAAGTAAGTCAGTTAACATCTATTGAACCCTATGTGCCAGGCACTGTGCTAGGAAATCTGTCTTCATTATGTCTCATCTATGTCTGTAAGGCACTATCACTATTGCAATTTTCCAGCTGAGAGAACCTGGCCTCAGACAGATTATGTAAGAATAAGTACTGTGCTTAAGACCACAAATCTAGGAAATATAGATGAGATGCAGACCCAGGTGTGTTGGTCTCCAAGGCTATACTTTTTTCTGATTTCTGACAGATCTAGATTTCCAAGTGCAAGATTGTGTTAACACTTGGTTCTCCTCATCAGAAATCAAAGACAAAAGAGCAGAGAAGCTCTTTTTACCTCACAGGCCCTGGTGTGTAGACCTCTTGATATCTCGCCCACTTCCTACCCATACACACCCCTGCATGAATCAGGCTCATAAGTTTAGAGGATTTGGGCTCAAACTGATTAAAATTTTTAACTTATTCTGAGGTCACATATCTAGTAAATATGAGAACTAAGCTAAGTCTTCCTTTCCATGATTACGGTATTTACCCTGCAGGTTTTCCTTTAGATCCTTAAGTCAATTTTTATAGATTTCTCCAGAAAGGTCTTACACATTTCTTATTAGAGTTATTCCAGGGTACATTCCACATTATATTAAAATTTTGAAAGAGCTCTTTTTCTGTTATGCTTTATTTTCTTTTTTTTAATTTTTTGAGGGATTTTTTTTAAATTTTATTGTTGCTGTATTACATCCATCCCCTTTTTGCTCCCCTTTGTTCCCCTCCCCACTCACCCATTCCCCCCAAAGTCAATCCCACCTGTTGTCCATGTCCATGGTTCCTTTATACTAGGTTCTTGTCTAAACTGCTTCCCTTCCTTGCCTCTTCCTCCCCGCTATGCTTTATTTTCTATTTGGATATTGTTTGTATAAAGGAAGGTGTTTCATTTTTAATACTAGTTTTATATACAATCACTTTGCTAAAATTTTGTAATAGTTTTGTTATTTTATTTTCCTGGTTTTTCTAAGCATACTATCAAATCATTTAAAAATTGTGACAATTTCATCTTTTCTATTCTAATATGTATACCTCTTATTTCGTAGCCTCATTTAATTAAATGGTCTAGGACCTCTAGCAGACTGCTGAAGAGTGGACATCTTAACATGCATTCTTATTTTGTCCTTCCTTGATTTTAACAGTAACACACCTAATACGTTGCCATTTATTTTATCAATAAGTACGCATTTACATTTTATTTCCCACAGCATACTATTGTCTTTTTATATAGTTTTTAGCTTTATTTTTCCAGTTTTATTTAGATAGGACATACATAGCACCATATAAGTCTATGGTTTCCCTCATAATGGTTTCTCTCTATGTATATATAGTGAAATGATTACTGCAATAAGTTTAGTTAACATCCATCATTTCATGTAGATACAAAAAAAAAAATAAAAGAAAAAGGAAAAATGTTGTTTCCTTATGATGAGAACTCAGAAGACCTACTCTCTTAACATACAGCAGTAGCTATAGTCATCATGTTGTACATTGCATTCTTAGTAATGCTTTGCCACTTAAGTATGAAGTTGCTGTGGAGGTTTGGCAGATAGCCATTATGAAGTAAAAAATGTCCCATTTACCTGCTAATGTGCTTGAGGAATGTTTGCTTTTCCATAATATTTGGATGTGAAATGTTATAGACTTTTTTCTGACTATACTGAGATGGTCATATGAATTTCTCTTTTATTCTATGAAACATTGTATTACAGTGATAGGCTTTGTAATCTTGATCTATCCTTGCTTTCCTGGCATAAACTCTACATATTGTTCTTTTAGTACTTTTTTGGATTTAGCTATTTTATGAGGGGCGTGCTTAATTTAGTAATTTGTTTTTGTGCTCTCCCTATTCATCTCTGGTAACCAGGTTATACTGACCTTATAAAATAAATTGTAACAACACCTTTCTCTGTGCTCTGGAACAACTTATGTAAGAGAAGAATTATCTGTCCCTTGATGATTCTTACAACTTTCCCATAATACTATCTGAACCAGGAAGGTCAGGCAAGGAGGCTTTTGAATATTTATTCAATTTCATCGGTTATTATTGGACTGGTCAGGCTTTTTTATTTCTTGAATCACTTTTTTAAAATTAAAGTCTAGTTGACATAGAATTTTATATTAGTTTCAAGTGTACAACAATGATTCATAACCTTTCGATGTGATCACATTAAGGTGGTAACCATATGTCACCACACAAAGTTATTACAATATTATTGACTAAATTCTCTGTGTTGTACATTGCATATGTGTGACTTACTTATTTTATAACTGGAAGTTTCTATCTCTTATTCCTCTTCATTTTTTTCTGTTTCTGTTTTATTTTGTTTACTTGTTTCTTTTAAATTCTACTTATAAGTTAAATTATATTATTTGTCTTTCTCTTTCTGATTTATTTCACTTAGGATAATACCCTCTAAGTCCAATCATATTGTTGCACATGACAAGATTACATTCCTTTTTATTGCTAAGTAATATTATATTGTGTGTGTATATCACATTTTCTTTAAAATTTTGGATTTTAAATTTTATTTGTTTGTTTATTTATTTATTTTAGAGAGAGAGGAATGGGGGAGAAAGAGAGAGAAAGCAAAACATTACCTTGTTGTTCCACTTATTTATGCATTCTTTGGTTGTTTCTTCTATGTACCCTGACCAGAGATTGAACAAACAATCCTGATGTATTGAGACAACAGTGTAACCACCTGAGCTGACCAGCCAGGGCTCACATTTTCTTTATCCATTCATCTCTTGACAGATGCCCCATAGCTTCCATATCTTGGCTAGTGCAAGTAATTCTGCAATGAACATAGGGATGCAGTTTATCTTTTCAAATTAGGGGTTTCATCTTCTTTAGATAAATACTCAGAAGGGAAATAGCTGGATCATTGAATCACTTTTGATCATTTATATTTTCTCAAAAAAATCCATTTCATCTAGGCTTTCAAATGTAGTGCTATAAGCTTAAATATCTTCTCTTATTCTCTCATAATTTGATAAAATCTCTTGCATTTATAATTATGCCCCCTTTTTATTTCTAATATTTCTGGTTCTCCTCCTGTTCTTCTGCTCCTTCTCTCCCTTCTCTTCCTCATTCTCCTCCTCTTCTTCATTCTCTCTCTCTCTTTCCCTCCCTCTCTCACTCTCTCCCTTAAAAAATTGTCTATTTTATTATTTTTGCAACAACAGCAAGAATAGCTTTTTTGGTTTTATTTACTAACTGTTTAGTTGTTTTATTTTGTGTGATAGCTCATTACTTTGTCTTTGTCTTTAGTGCCACCTTCCTCAGCTTTAGTTAGATTTCTTCTTTTTTCTAGTTTCTTGATTTGGAGGCTTGGCTCATTTTTTAATCTTTATTTCTAAGAAATTCATTTAAAGCCAGAAGTATCCTTTAGGCATTGCTATAACCGAACCGCACATTTACTAGAATAATAAGCAAGGCTTTCATATTTTTTATTTTCTTTTTAAACAGGAAGTTACTTACCAAAATGTTTTTAAATTTTCATATTGTTACAGGTCAGCTTTTCTGGGAAGCAGGTTCTGAGGCAGAAATTGCAGTGCACTCATCTGAGGGAATAAATCCTTCTTTCCAAAAAGATCTGTTTGGCGTAGTTCAACCACTACCAATACTTACAGTTTAACCTTTTAACTAATGTGTGGTTGTTGAGGTTTAATCAGTATAAGACATTTCTCCCATGGATTCAAATGTTTTATTTTACTGAGTTTCAGTGACTGCAGAGTATTTAATTAGATGCACATACCAAAATTTACTTAACAATCCTGTAATGTGAGACATTTAAACTGTTTGGATTTTTTGCTATTATATAGAATTCTACTATGAATATCCTTGGAGCTGAAATCTTGTAGAAATAGTAGCAGTGGTCACAGAGGTAGTGCTGTTATTATAATCTGTAGTTACTTTCTTAAGATAAACTTACGGAATTAAAATTATACGGAAATGTACATTTTGAGGCTGTTGATATAATGCTATTTTGGCTAATTTACTTCCACATCAGAGTGTTGGAGAGTTTCTGTTTTTGTACTTTCTAATCAATAAAAATATTACCTGGATTGTTAACTGTTTGATAAGATGGCAATACTATCTTACCATTGTTTCTACCCAAAGCTGTGTGATTCAGATGAGTATAAAAACAAATGACATCTCCTAGACTAAAATGACAGCACCAGCTCCCATGTGGCAAAAACAAAGAGTTGATGTCTAATATTTCTAGAAGGAGATGGCATTACTGTTAGAAGGACCCTTAAATATTACTTCTTCCACTTTCTGCAATTATCAAATGAGAAAGAGTAAAAGTGACTTTTTCAAAGTCACCTACCTATGGACTATTTACCAGGATTAGACCCACGGGCTCCAGGCCATGCCACTCCACCTTCTTCAACTTGTGTGGGAAATGAATGTATCTTTCTTATCATTTTACCAAAACCTCATCAAACTCTGATGTCTGGAATTGATAAGCCCTGATGAAATAGTTTAGATTCTGTGCTTTATTCAAATCACATTACTTTAAAATTATGATAAATTTATTGGTTATCATTAATTTTCTTAATGAATGTCTTATTCCAAGTGCTACCGTGTGATTGTAGTGGCCCTATTATCTTTGTGTCACATGGCATTATGGTGATACCACCTCCAAAGTCAAATGATCTGGACTTGAATCCTGAATCCATCCTCATCAGAATCTCCATGGCTGTTTAAAACAGATTGCTGGGCCATCCCAAATTTCTGTAGATCTGAGATGAGTTCCAAGAATTTGTTTTTCCTCCCTTCCCAGCAATGTCAGCACTGCTGGTGTGAGGACCACACTTTAAGAACCACTGATAGGGACTTTAACTTTTTGTGACCCCCATAAACATGATATAAGTGATTCTCATAACAGCCCTGTGAACCATGTATTACTATTATTATTTTCCTCACTTAGAGATGAAGAACGACTTGTTTAATGTCACATTATGGTAAGTGGTAGAACCAAAATATGAATTCTGGTGTCTCTCATTCCAACACCCGATTTGTGCTTCATGTTTTGAGCTGAAGGCTCTCAGATGCTGGAGTCATTTTCTCCTGGTAGTAATTTTGTGAAGGAAATCTCCTCTCACAATCCTCTCCTGCCATCAGTCCCTCAGCTGTGGAGTCCAGAATCGGATCATAGTGTTACAGCTTACAACTCCACTCGCTGAGCATCTCCACTGGGGCACCCCTGGGGGCAAAGCTAAGCGAACATTCTCCCTGCTTTGAGAACAGTGGGAGGTGGCCTCAGGGCAAGCGCAGGGGGTTTTTGAAGTTATCATTTTTTTGAAAAAATTTTATTCATTATTTTCAAAGACAGAGAGGAAGAGAGACATCAATGTATGGTTGCCTTTCACCTGCCTCCAGCTACGGACCTGGCTGGAGACCTGGCTTGCAACCTGGTTAATGTGCCCTGGCTAGGAATCGAACCAGTGACCTTTGGGTTCACAGGCCGGCACCTTATCCACTGTGCCACCAGCCAGGGCTTGAAGTCATCTTGTTTTACCTCACATTTCCTGCATATTTTGCATTCTATTCCACTTGGTGTTTGTGTTTTATATAATGTAGAGTTTTATTTTCTTTAAATAACATTGGCTTTCTGGAAGCATGCCATGGTTTTTCTTCTGGCCTCTCATTTACCTTCGAGTTTTAGGATGAAGCTTTCCATAGTTGGCTTATTGATGGTGTCCGCACCTAGCATGAGGCCTGGTCCTTATGGACTCAATGCTTATTTATCCAGAAGTGGTACAGTGAAAGGAAAGACCATGGGCTTTAGAACTAAACAAGCTTGGGTTCAAATACCAGCTCTGCCTCATACTCATTTTACAAATGAGTAAAGTAAGCAGAAAATAGACTTTCCTCACAGGGTTGGTGACTATTGAAGATGAAGTATGCAGAGTACTACACCAGATGTGTGATAGTCTATAAATGGAGTTGCTGCTCTGACTGATTACAATATAATGATTTGTTGCACAGGCGAATAAGCAAATGAATGAATGACCCGCACTCAAGCTGTGATGCCCTGGGCTGTGGGCACTCAGCCTCACACTGCCCACCTGTACTTAGGCAGCCCCCTCAGGCAGCACATCTCAGCTTCTCCCAGGAGCCTGCTTGCCTCTCCTGGATACCACCTCCCCGCCCTCCCCCACTGCCACCACACACATGCCTAGGCAGCTCTGTTCAGCCTAACATTTTCACAGCTCTCTGAGAGTAAGGATTTTTATGTTCAATCTTAGACCACTAATGGGATGCACAGTCCTGAAATGCAAGCCATCTCTGAATTCCTGTGGATAGCACATAATTCCAAGACTTTTACTTTTATGTTTGTTAGGATGATATGCTGGTAATTTACGAAATGAGGTATTATGGATTACTCATATCTGCTATTCATAAACTCAAATTAGCTCATGACTAAGTGTCCTGGGGGCTCTAATTCAGTAATCTGTGAAGTCAGGCTGTCCCTAAATGCTCAGCCACTGCTGCCCCCTCATTCAGCCAGATGGTTAGACTTCTGTGACCTGGGGGAAAGTCACATTGTTATTGCAATGTCAGACTTGTTTTGAGTTAGTTGTGGTGTTCAGACATTGCTCTTCTTGATTTTTAATTAGAAATTATCGTTCATTTAACTTTATCTTTAACATATTAGTTTGTGGAGGATATTTGGTTAACCCAACAGCATGCAAATGACACATAATTTCATCAAAGGTATTTAGGCCTCTAATTTTCTAATTACTAGGTTTTAAAATATAAACAAGTTCAAGCATGAGTCAAGCAAATTATATATATAATTTATATATTTGTTTAGCTATATGTATTTATGTATGTATGTATGTATCTCACATTATTGTAAGTGGTAGAACCAAAATATATCTTGCTAAACAAATATATATGTAATCTGCCCTCAAAAGTGCTTATCTAGTTGCTCTGCTTATTTATTACTGCATAACTAACTACCCCAAAACTGAGTGGCTCCACAATTAGTTTATTATTCTGCATGACTGTACATCAGGCCGCAGGTGTGACTCAGCAGGGACAGCTCATCTCTCCTCCCCATCATGTCTACTAAGGCTGTAAAATCCAAAAGGGCTCCTAGTCTTCCATGTCCAGCGCCACAACTGGTATGGCTTAAAACCAAGAGCTGGCTGGAAGGCCTGACTGGGATCTTACACAGGGGCTTCAGGTTTCATCATCGGCTGGGTCATCCAGTTCTCCTCCATGTAATGGTAAAGTCTCTCACTGTCCATGTGGTCTCTCTGTCATCTCTGCAGCAGGATAACTGAGGTTCTGCATGACTGTTCAGTGCTCCCAAGGACACAAAAGTGGAAGCTGCTGGACCTTCTCAAACCTTAGGCCTGACACTTCTACTGCACTCTATTGGTTAAAGCAAGTCACAGGCATAACTCAGACTCGAGGGGAAGCGACTAAAAAGGGCATGAATATCAGGAGCATGGTTTCTGGGGGACCAGTGTAACCCTACCACAATAGTGGCAATGCATTGATGAATTCAAGCAACTTAGGTAACTCCCAACATATTATAAGGTTAAACATAATAAAGTGAATATTGTAAGTTTATAAATTATATTTTATAGTTAATGTAGTTATTATTTTAATAAAATGTGTGTACTGACTCATGTTTTTTATTATAAAGTGACTCATAAATAACATTACCAATAATTTTATGCCAACTTGTCTTTGGCTCCTCTCCAATTCTTTATCACCCAGTTCTGCTGGGCCATGCAGACAGGTGTGGTGGAATCTTCTGCTCCACACAAATGGTCTCAGTCCAAAAAAAATTATCACCACCTTTCTAGTGGTCATAAAGGGAACCCTTTGCAGCTAGAGCTACAAAGCTGGCTCTATTTCACCCTGAAGGAGCTCAGAGTCTCATAGGGACATTGTGATCAGCACTATAGTGGACAAAAGCTCAAGGAGCTATTGGAGAACAGAGAAGATATGCTCATCTAGTCTGGGCAATTAAATGGAGTTTCTTAGAAAAGATGATACTTGAACTGAACTCCAACAGCTGCATAAGTGTGACAGAGTTGAAGGATCAGTAGGAGCAAAACTGCCAGAGATAGGGCAGTTATCAAGATGTGACTCTTCTCAAGCCTGGGAAGAGTGGGTTTTTTTATCTCTCAAGCTTTTAGTTCTTATCTTTTAAAAATATACTCATTATGGTTTTGTTATAAATCATCAGATGCATACAAATAAACTCCTCTAATCTGATGCCATGCTCATGAATTAATGTGTTTATGAGAGCAAGGAGGAGATGAAGAGGTATTTGTTCCTGGATAATTGGCTATGGCTGATTCATTCAAATGAATAGGGTGCAATTCAATACCCATTGAATTTGCCATCTTCCCCCTGACTTGAAACTTCCATGCTGACATCTGTTCAGAACAAATAGAGTTTGATCCAGTATGTGAAATTGCAGAGTTAGAAAATAAGTCAGAATATTCACACCCCCTCGTTTTATAGACAAGAAAACCAAGGCCTAGGGAGCTGAAGCTATTGCTGAGAGTGAAATAGCTATAAGGACAGAAAACACCCTCCTTCCGTCCAAGCCTGACAATATCTAATCTGAGTGCCATTTAGAAAACCCTATTACATTTTTTTCTGTTAGGAAAGATGTTCAGGGTGGTAATAAGACTGTTCATTCTGTCAAGAGCATCTAAGGCAAGAGCAAAAGGGCAGGCTGCTGAAAGGGAAATGCCAGGTGATGGCAGCAGGAAAAAGCCCTCTTGTATGGCAGCTTTTGTCTCTATCAAAGGCCAGAGAGAACCAGGGTGGGGTGGGCATCATGTGAAAGCATAGTCAGCAGTACTATTTACAGGCCTGGGCAGCATAGCAAACCTCTATCTTCTCCTGATGGAAATAAAGAATGGTGCAGCTCCATTCACCAAGAAGCCACGCACTGAGCTACAGTGGAAGAAAGGGGGTTGGGAGGAGTGGGGAGGAAGAGGCAAGGAAGGGGAGCAGTTTAGACAGGAACCTAGTACGGAGGAACCATGGACAACAGGTGGGATTGACTTTGGTGGGGAATGGGTGGGTGGGGAAGAGGATAGAGGGGAGCAAAAAGGGGATGGATGTAATACAACAACAATAAAATTAAATTTTAAAAAAGTGATAATAACATGAGCATTTGTTGAGTTACTGCAACACAAAACTTTTTATCTTGTTGCCCCATATAGGATTCTTCAGGAATCTTTCCTTGATCCCCTGTGCCCACTCCAGAGATATTGATGGCCCCATACTTCCCTGTAGGTATCCCTCCCACTACTGTTGTCACTTGGATGTTAATTATTGGGTTGGCCAAAAAGTCTTTTTAGTTTTTCCATAAAAATGAAAGACACATTTTTCATTTTCACTAATAACTTTATTGATTTGGATATGTTTAGTATGTTGGCTATCTCCCTCATGATATGACATTGATTGTTCTCAATTAATGTCTTGACTTGATCTCTATCAACTTCAGCCAGTCCAGCAAGAAATCTCCAGCACGAAACTTTGCAAACCATTTTTGACACGTTTGACCAGTCCCAGCTCCTTCACAATGCACTACACAAATCCTGAAGTAACCGATTTCAGGATGAGGACTGAGGAAATCCAAGATAAGCCTGAAATATTCTGCAGTACTGGAAAAAAAGTATGCTCAAAGAATGATGGAACTATGTCTAAAGAACCACTACAAATGAGCTTTCACTTACCAAATCTGAGACAATTTAAGAATCAAAACAAGCACTGATAACCCATTGAATAAAATGAGAATCCATTAACATAAGTAAATACAAGTATATATTATCTAAATATAATGTACCATTATACATATTTATATAAGTATATTTTATATATTGTTTGCACTTTACATACTTATACTATATATAGTACTTAGAGTATAAATAAAATTATTTTTAAAATTGATATAAAGGAGAAAAGAAAATTCTTCCTACCAGTAGAATCCCAACTAATAAATATAGAAAGAACAATGGAATTAGGATCTCATTATCATGATAATCCTGACGAGCATCATCAGTGGATGCTAAACCAGGAGATAAAACGTTGTTGTAACAAAATTACAACAACCTGGAGTAGGATAAGATCAAATTCAGAAATCTTGATCTTACCTAAATAACACAAAAACTTTATACCCAACTGCTTCCAGCTGGTTGTTTAAGTCATGTTGCTATCTTGTATTTGCAATGGGATAATAATAGTCATTATTTATTGAGAGCCCACTGTGTGATAGGCATTTTGCCAGATGGGTTTGGGGGTAGAGTTTTTTGTATATATTAACTCAATTCTAACATTAAATCAGTGAAATTTTTATTGGTGTTTTCATTTTTGAGATAAAGAAACCAAGGTTTAGGAAACCAAAAAAATTGTCTAAAGTTAAATAGCTGTAAGAGTCATAGCCAGTCATAGCCTTCTGATTTTGTGTTCCATGGTGTTCTATCATACAATGAGTCTCTGGGCCCTCTTAGAGCTCTGTGCTTCTGAAAGTATGCAGAATGAGGTATCAGAGAGGCATTCTTACACAAAAGCATTGAGGGTTTCTTCTTTTTCCTCACCATAGCTACTAAACACTTTGCCTCATTTTTCTCATCTAAAAATTGGGAAGGGAACCCTGGCTGGTGGCACAGTGGATAAGGTGCCAGCCTGTGAACCCAAAGGTCGCTGGTTTGATTCCCAGCCAGGGCACATAACCAGGTTGCAAGGCAGGTCTGTAGCTGGAGGCAGGTGAAAGGCAACCACACATTGATGTCTCTCTCCCTCACTCCCTCTCTTGCTTTCTCCCTCTCTAAAAATAATACAATATTTTCAATAAATAAATAAAATAAAAATTGAGCAGGCAGCGCTGCTTTACATGGTTGTATGAGGACTACATGAGATAGTATATGGAAAGCATAGAGCTCAGTATAAAATAAATGTTCTGCCGCAGGGGTAATACTAGTTGTAATAATGTTAAATTTCCTGGTATGATGGAAAATGTTTTTAAAGGTCATTCCTCAATTTTGGACTGAAACAACAATCAGAGGCCAGACCATAAAAAGCTTTGTGTATCATGAAAAAAAGATTACATTTTATTCTATAGGCAATAGAGTTTTATTACCAAGAGAATTATGATCTGGTTGGCAATTTAAAGCCAACCAAGGGGAGGAGAGCAATACTCAAGGCAGGGAGGCCAGCAGGAGACTGTTGTCGGAGACCAGGCGAGAGAAGATAAGGGTCTGAGTTAATGAACTGGCTGGGGTGATGGAGAGGAGGAAACACACAGCGGACAGTCACACTCTGGGCCTGGTGCCCAGGGTTTGTCAAGAAAGAAAAGGGGAGGCACTCAGGCTGACTGCTGGCTCCTCTCAGGGCACAATCGGAATGCAGATGAGAAGCAGGTTGGGGGCCAGGGAAAGTGCTGATTTGGAGCAGTTGGGGACATACCAGGGAGTCACAGTGAGAGCTGGATATTCAGATCGGGTTAAGGAAAGAGTGCAGGGCCAGAGCAGCATGCCTGGGAGTCACTGAATCTGTGAAAAAGGATGAGGGCTTTCAGGGAAGGGATGTAGAATGAGGAGAGGGTTCAGGGTGTTATTCTGGAAACCCCAATATTTAATGATGGAAACGAAGAGGCTGAGGGGGAACACTCAGAAAGACGGAGGGAGGCTCAAGGGTGTTGTTTTCTGCCATGGCAAGGTCCGCAGAGAGAGCAGATGAAGCAAGGAAGGCCTGTAAGGTGCCTGTTGGGTTTGGCAATTAGGTCACTGGGGACTTTGGCCAGAGCAGGTGCCACGAAGCAGAATCCAGTTGGTCAGTGGATTCAGGAGAGAACTTGACTCTCTAAGGAGAGAAACTAGAACTTGGATGCTCTGAGGGAAGTAGGCATCTCACTCCCTTGGGTATTCATTCCCACCTACCGTTGGAGAGCTCTGATTGGTGGGAGGTCTTCTTCACAGAGTTTAAATCTCCCTCCAACATCTTCCCTCAGCTCCAGGTTAGCCTTGCAGCTCCGCTCCTCCAGAAAAGTGTACAACTTGGTCTCCAGCCCCTGCATGTTCCTCATATGCTCCAGGCTCCCCAGACCTGCCTTGAAGTCTAACTCTCCATGATGGATCCTGTCTTACTGAAACTGGACTTGTTCTTTGATAACATGGGTCTTTAACGTGTCCTCCTATTAGGTTGGAGGATATTTTTTAAACACTTTTTTAACATCCAACACTTTTTTCACATCAACCCAGAATAAGAAATCTATTTTACATTATGATATTATACACGTGTATATGTAACTGAAAGGAGATGGACTCATTTTCCACTTCATTTCATTCCCTCCCATTCTCCCCTCACCTATTTCACATTAGTAAGTGCTGTTTTTGGCCCACCACGTTACTCTCACAACCCGATAAACTGACTTCATGACTGATGGTAGGAGCCTCAGGAGCTAGGAGGGGCTTAAAGAAAAAGATGGTACGTGTTTGTCCAAATCTGCCCCCCATCCCTCCCTCAGGACCCTCTGCACCAGCACCCACAGGCCTGCCCTCTGATTGTGTGTGTGTGTGTGTGTGTGTGTGTGTGTTTCTGAGAAGAGAGACATCTGCTTCAGTCACTAGGATGTCAGCCAGCCTTGAGGGCTATTTGAATTTCCACAGTGACTCATCAGAGGAAGGTGAGCAGCTCTAAGGGTGGAATTCAGGAGTTAGTAAGGAGAGAATGGCTCACCTTTCAAATCACCTCACATAGGATACGTAGTCCCTGTACTTACACGTGGAGTAACCTAATAGCCCGGGGCATTTTCATACCTTAACGATGACCTTAAGCTGTCTACTACCACCACCCATGGGAGACATTTAAAATGCCCCATAGTTTGAAAGAATGGCCACCTACCTATACAGGCCACCCAGCTCCATCCAGTCGGACACTCATCTAGAGTTGGGCTGGTCTGGCCTCTCTGTCCTCCTCAGACTTCCCTGGGGAAGCATCCTTCCCTTGAGAACCATTACATCCTAAATTCTTTCAGCCAAGAATATTTGGGAAAAAATTTTTTTAATAAGAAAAGATGGCTTACATGTTCAAACACTCTCATTCACAATGTCTTTTTTACTTCTTCCCAGGAAAAGCAAGGATTTCTGACTTCATCTTGACTACAGATAGGAGGATGTCCCCTGAGGAATAGCAGAGGCCTTCATTCCTCTGCTGACAGTGACCAGTGCTGCTGCAGAAACTTGGGTCCTCAACGCATCTCCCTGTAGGGCTTGTCCATAGAGGACCTGCAATGCACCAGGCCCTGGGCTAGACCACAGCTTCCCCCTGGTGAACAAAACTCCATCTCTGGCCTCCAGTACTCAGACCCAGCTTAAAGATGAACAAAGAACGCTGGGTCTCCCTCACTCCAGAAGAATTTGACCAGCTCCAGAAATATTTAGAATGTGAGTAAATGAATTGACCCATCTGGGGTGGGAGCTCTTCTTGGTTGGGGAAAACATTTCTGGACAGCAAAGCAGAAAGCCACAGAGAATAAAGTCTGACCTGACAGCTTGTATTTTCTTTTAATTTTTTAAATCCTCACCTGAGGATATGTTTACTGATCTTTTTTTTAGAGAGAGAGAGAGACATTGATGGAGAGAGAAACACCACTGTTCGGTTGCCTCCCTTATACACCCTGATCAGGGAGCAAGCCCACAATGTTTTGCGATGTGTATGCGATGATGCTCCATCCAACTGAGCCACCTGGCCAGGGCAGATTACATTTTCTTAAAAACACAGAATTAGTGTCTTAAACATAAAAGCAATGATCTTTATAGTCTATAAATGATACATTCTCAGCATAGAGATTTGGAATGCACAGCAGAAAAAAATAAGAGTAGGTAAAAATTCATCGCTAAACTCTGCACACTCCTCCCGTGCTCCTTGCTTTCCATGGCTGAGTTCCTGAATCTACCTTTTCCTTTAAGCTGGCATCCACCTAACTTATTACTGTGAGTATTTCCTCCGGTCATTAAAACTTCTTCATAACGTAATTTTGAAGGTTTGCAGGCTGCATGGTCACAATGTTGTTAACCAGGTGCTCTAATATACTCTGTGTTTGGACTACCTTTTTTCTCAGTAAGACACAGAATTCTGATGCCGGTCTTTTTTTTGAATTTGTCATGGAAAAGCGTGCACTCTCGAGTAGGGCTCTCGATGTCATTCATTACACCCAGAAACAATTTCAGTGCTTTAAGACACAGTGGTGGCTACACCCACGTTCACATGTAGTCACCCCATTGTCCCCCATCTCCTCACCCCAGGCATCTCCCAATTCTGACTGGTGACAGGAACTTCCCCAGGCTGTGGCAGACCACCAACTGACTGCTGCACTCTGCACACACGCAGTGACCATCATGATTGTGTGTTGGCACCAATTTTCTACTTTCTGTCTCACACAACTCTCACCTATACTGCTGACCCCACCCCCTTGGTTCTAATCAGCTCTTCCTTCATGATAACTGTGCTTTTGTGGATCACCAGGTCTCTGATGGAGAGAGAATCCATCAGAATCCATCTCTCTCTCTAAATATCACCAGGGCATATTGACCTGCCCTACAGAGCTTGCCCAAGTTATCCTATGAAGCCCTATGGGCAGCCTGCCCCCCTCCCACAAGGCAGGTACCCCAATCCACAGCACTGGTCTAAGAGTCAGAAGATCAGGCGCAGTGCCAGGCCTGGCTCTTGCTCTCTGTGATTTGACAGCTTTAGCCCCCTGGGCCTCAGTATCCTCTTCTTTAAAATGACAGAGTTAGACTAGATGACCTCTCTCTGTGGTTCCCAACCCAATCCTAATACCCATATGCTTCCCAAGGTCAATAGAAATTCTGAAAGCTACTAATCAGTCTCTGTCTTGCTACCTTGAAGCCTGTGACCTCTTGTCTGACCTCAGTGGGTTTGGAGAAACTCAGTAATGTACTGACATGAAGCAAGGAATTGCCCTTTAGGGGAAACTCCATTTAATTCAGTCTGCTCTGTAGATCAGCAAAGTACGAGGCCCTGTTGGGAATGAAAAAAAAGTGCAGAGGAAAGGCTTACCCTTCAGGAATCAGAAGCTTGTTAGGGAGTTGGGCATGTGCTCCTGACACCAGCAGAGAACAGGTTTAAGGCAGTAGGCAAGGACTCTGGCCGAGCTAGTTAGGCTCAGGGCATAAAGCAGGAGGGAGTGGAAAACTAGGGGAAATTGGTATGGGGAGGTGTTAGTTTGCTAGGCTACTGACAAAGTACCACAATCTGGGTGGCTTAGAGCAACAGAAGTGTCTCCCAGTTCTGGAGGCTAGAAGTCCCAAATTAAGGCGTTGGCAGGATTGGGTCCTTCTGAAGGCTATGAGAGAGGATCTGCTCCAGGCTGGTCTCCTTGGCTGTCTTCTTTTGTCTCTTCACGTGACATTTTCCCTGTATATGTGTCTCAGTGTTCAAATTTCCCTTTTTATATAAATACAGTTATATTGAAATGGACCCATCCTACCTCAGTATGACTTCATCTGAGATGACACTACTTCCAAATAAGGTCATATTCTGAGGTACTAGGAACTAGGACTTTGACATATACATTGAGGGGGTGGACACAACTTAACCCATAACCGAGGATTTCACTGGGTGAACTCTATAAAGGAAAGATGTTTTCAATGTGAGCAGTAGATGGTGGGAGGAGAGGGAGTAGAAATAATGGGGGCAAAAGTAGATGAACACAAAGGTAGGGGACATGTGAGAGTGGTAAGGAGAACGTCTAGGCTAAATGGAGAGAGAGAGTAGGGGGTGGGAAGGAGGACATAAGAGAGATGGGGAGAGCAGGGGGTGTTGGCCCTGCATGTCAAGGCATGGACTATGGACCAAGGTGGCAAAATCTAGAACCAAGACTTTGATGGCTATATGCAGGGTGGCCTTGCTGAGGAAGCTGCCTGTTCAGAGGTCCAGCAGCTGCCTCTGGGCAAAGTCTAGTCTGAGTTGAGGAACAGAACTAAGTTGATGAACGTGGCCATGAACAAATGCTAATTTGTGGGAAATTGCAGTGGAAGCGTCATCAAAACTTATGGAACCATGGCCCTGGCTGGAGTGGCTCAGTGGATTGAGCACCAGCCTGCAAACCCAAGTGTCACTGGTTCAAATCCCAGTCAGGGCACATACTCAAGTTGCAAGCCAGGTCTCCAGCCAGGTCCCCAGGCAGGTCCCCAGCTGGAGGCAGGTTAAAGGCAACCATACATCGATGTTCCTCTCCCTTTCTTCCTCCCTCCCTTCCCCTCTCTCTAAAAATAATATTTTAAAAATATATTTATGGAACCAAAAAGCCAACAAAGCTACCTCAAAGCCTGTGAATCTGTGGGAAATGGCCACATTAGAATGCAGGGCTGATGGGGATGGGTTGGGGATGTTGATTCTGAAATGATCATAACAGATATGTCTATGTCTGCACTCATACGTGCCAGGCTACAGGGAGCCAGCAATGAATGAGACAATCCTGCCATAAAGAGCTCACAGCCCACTGGGGAGAGAGAGACAGGACTCCAACAATGATCAATATAATAGGTGCCAAGGAGTGGAAAGCACAAAAGAAGAGATCTAGCCCAGCCGGGGAGGGAGTGCTTCCAGACTCCAGAAACACTAGTAGGAGGAAGGATGGGGAGGATATTCCAGGCAGAGGATGTGGCTTGGGCGAGGCAGGGAGGCAAGAAAGTCATCAAGGTAGCCTTCAAGAACTGCAAGCAGTTCCCAGGCTGGGGACCTATAGGACTCATGTTGGTGGATGGTATGGGGGCAGCCAGGGAAAAAGTGGGAAGGTAAATAGGACTCCATCCTAAGAGATGCTGCTTTCTGAGTGGGACATCCTGGGGGCCCCAGGAATGTAGAAGGTAGGGTTGGGTGGGCATGAAGGGTTAGGCTACAGCTCTGACTCAGGAATCCTAGTGTGGAGACAGCAAGAAAAAAACAATAGGAATAAAGACACTTCTGAGAGCAGGAATGTGAGGAAAGAAACGAGAGGATGGCAATCAGATCAGGATTTAGGGCTTACCTACCATTGGGGTCAGAAAAAGGAAAAGAGTTAGTAGGAGACACAGAGAGAAAGACAGCAAGACAACTAGCAAACAGAGTACCAGGATGAGGCAGCTAAGGGGCCAAGGGGTCCAAGGGTGACAAAACCGCTGAAGAGACAGGAGGTGAAAAGAAACCAGTGTCTGGTAAAAATTGGCTCCTTTGTGGTTTGGGTCTTTGAACCATCATCAGCTTTGTCCTTCTCTGACCCTTCCTAATTTTGTCCACGTCCTAGGACTAGATGAGGTACTTTGACACCATTGTTCTAAAAATTCTTGGAAAATGATTAATCCTCAGAGAAAACCCTGAAAGAGGTACTTATACCAATTTTAGACACATTCTGGTATTCAGTCAGATTGCATTACCATAGCAACCACTCTTCCATTACCACATAAACAGGAATAACTGAAGTGGACAGCCTGAGAATTGATAACTTTCCCCAGAGGGGTTACCAGGTAGAAGAGCCCAAGAATTTGAAAATAAGATGCTCTTGGTGTATTCTGTTCGCATAGCATAAACCCTGTACCTTCTTTGGTGACCTTTTATCATAGGAGAAGCCATATTAAAACTGCCCTTGGAGACATATATCCTTTTTTTTTTTTTTTTTTAAGATTTTATTTTATTAATTTTAGAAAGAGGGGAAGGGAGAGAGGCAGAGAGGGAGAAAGACGTCAATGTATGGTTGCATTTCACCTGCCTCCAGCCACAGACCTGACTGGAGACCTGGTTTGCAACCTGGTTACGTGCCCTGGCTGGGGAATCGAACCTGCAACCTTTGGGTTCGCAGGCCGGCGCCTTATCCACTGTGCTACCAGCCAGGGCTTGCTTTTTTTTTTTTTTAAGATTTTTATTTATTACTTACAGAGAGAGGGGAAGGGAGAGAGGCAAAGAGGAAGAGAAACATCAATGTATGGTTGCCTTTCACCTGCTCCAGCCATGGACCTGGCTTGCAACCTGGTTATGTGCCCTGGCTGGGAATTGAACCAGTGACTTTTGGGTTCGCAGGCTGGTGCCCATCCACTGAGCCACCACCCAGGTCCTTAAGGCACCAGCCAAGGCCTTGTTTATTTTATATATATATACATACATACATATACATGTATATGTGCATAATCCCTATATGTATGTAGTTGATAATAACCTTAATGTGAATCAGTAATGTAAAATACCTGTCAAACAAGATAATGTGATACTAAGAATTTTTTGTTACAAAATAAAAACACGTATAAAATTTTTGGAAAACTGGGACGATGAAATTTAAAGCTACCCATAATCTTATCTCCCAGTGACAACCGCTAGCATGGTATAAAAGTATGTATTTTAGTCTACTTGTATGCTCTTTTCTCCACCCTAGCACTATGTTTCAAATATCTAGTGCTACATCAAAACAACTTCAAAACTAAGTAGGCTAAGGCAATCATTTCATTTTTCCCCATGGATCTGGACAGGGCATGGGAGGGATGACTAGTGTCAAGTTTAGGGCTTGGGGCGGGATGCCTCACAGGGTCCAGCATAGAGCTTCGCTAACATCTGGTACCTCAGCAACCCTGGAGGGGGCCTTTTCCTGCAACGGCTTCCTCATCTCCCAGGACCTCGCCATGCTGGCCTCTCTTTCCAACAAAATAGCCTGGACTTCTTGCATGTGGCTCTGGGCTCTAAGGGCATAAAAGTAGCAGCTGCCAGGCCTTTTCAACACCTTGGCTCAGAGGTTCTAGATGGAACTCCCTCCACATCACATTGGTCAAAGCAGTCACGGGCCTGGCCCAGCTTCAGTGGGTAAAGGGAAGGACTCCTCAGCTCATGGGAGAATGAGTCACATCGATGGGATGGAGAGGGGGATAGATGATAGCCATCTTCTGAGACTAGCTAACACACAATATAACATATCCTGTGTTCCTGTATCACGTAGTCCTTTTCAAAAGTATGATTTTTAGTGTTTACAGAGATTTCTTTTGAGTACCCATACATTATTTTATTTAACCAAACCACTGATTATGATCTTAGAATATATTAATATTAATGGACGCATTGCGTCTAGTACGGTAAACTGATATCCACATTCTCTCCTGCCCTGATCAGACCTCTCTAGAGAGCTGAATTTATTTCTGGGACCATAGTTTACCATGGATATGAACAAAATGGAACATTTTTGAGAAGTGCCACCAGAATGGCAAAGGGCCTCCTCATAGCCTGAAATGGCTGCAAATACTATGCATATGTTCTGGAGAAGGGCAGACTCAGAAAGGTGAGGGAAGGCTAATTTTATTAAAATAGCTACAGTGCTATTGTGGGAAGGAGGTGTTAAGCTAATTTTAAATTGCTTCGAGGTATAGTCCTAGGACTAACAAGACGAAATCATGGAAAGAAAAACTTTAGTTTCAAGTAAGGAATACACTGGTTCTTAGTGGTCGAACCCTCCCAAGTTGAAGCAGAAATGACTTCAAAGCAACTGAGTTTCCTTTCCCTGGAACTGCCTGGGCAGTTTTGGCTGAGACACCACAGAGAAAATTAGAGCATCAGACGCCTGGTTGATCAAATGACCTTTATTAGCCCTTCCAATATTTAGTTTCTTTTTTTAATCATCTTTTTTTTTTTTTGTTACAGTTGACATATAATATAATATTTTATTAGTTTCAGGTGCACACCCCACTGATTAGACATTTTATAATTTACTAAGTTATCATCCTAATGACTATATTCCCTATGCTGTACTTTAGATCACTGTGACTATTCTGTGTTTAACGAGGTTGCTTTTCAACCGCAGGGGACATGAGTGTGTGAGGATTTCTCCTACTGACCCTTCCCCTAACAGCTTCAATAATTGGCTTATTGTCCTTCTGATCTGGATATTTGAGTGGAGGTGATATACTCCCCATTTTTTAAATGAGTTATCAAAGACAGAAACTACCAGCTTATTCAGAAAAGGAAAAAACTATAAAGCATCAATTTTTATTTTTAGTTCTCTAAGAAATTAAACCAAACATTTCCTACATCAGCAAGTGGTTGCTTGATTTTGTAGACATTCTAAATCTGGGAGACATCTTAGCCTTTATTAAATCCAATTCCTATCCATTTTATAAATAAGAACACTGAATCCAAGCCTTGGATGGTGACTCAGTAGATTGGCACCAGCCTGCAGCCAAACGTCTCTGGTTCAATTCCCAGTCAGGGCACATAACCAGGTTGCAAGCCAAGTCTCCAGCCAGGTCCGTAGCTGGAAGCAGATGAAAGGCAACCATACACTGATATTTCTCTCCCTTTCTTTCTCCCTCCCTGCCCTTCTCTCTAAAAGTAATGAATAAAATCTTAAAAAAGAACACTGACTCCAGAAGACTACAATGACTTGCCCAAGGTCACCCAGAATAAGAATTAGAACCAAAGGTCTCAATTGCAGGTCAGATTCAATTCACTTCAATTTAGTTTCAACAAATTAAAATAGTACCCATTGGAGCTCAATCTTTCAACTATATATATATATATATATATATATATATATATATATATATTTACAATAAATGAAAATTTTAAAATACATTTATAGATAATGAATCAGTAAATTGTGCTATTCAGAAATATATCTCATTCAGATCATATCAAGGTAAGGCAAAGTTTTAAATGTGTGTAATTTACAGCTCAAAATTCCAACCTGTCAGTGTTAATATGGGAGTCATAGAAAATGTTTAAGACCGATTTGTAGAACTATGTAAGATTCTAAGTAAGCTTCCCTGAAGCCTTGCTATTGAATTGGCCTGGAGAGTTGAGAGTTAATCAAATGTTCAAGGGGTCTGGGCCCATAACAGGTTCTGTCCACCTGCTTCTATCTGGGAAGGAATAAGCACTGTTATTTCTTGCCCACATATTTTTTGCACAATTGGCCTTCTTTTCATTAGTAATGATCGGGACTCTGCCCACAAGCAGTCAAGTCTCTATGGATAGGGAGAGACTTCTATGGAACATGGCTCTCAAATATGAACATGCACATGAATCTCCTGGAGATCTTATTAAAGTGCAAATTCTGAATCAGAAAGTTGGGGGTAGTTTTGAGACTCTGCATTTCTAACAAGCTCCTAGGCGATGCTGATGCTGCTAGTCCAAGGACAATGCTTTTAGCTTTAAGAAGGTACAAATTGTCTGAGCTGTTCTTCTTCCTTTGCTTGGAATATGATTGGTGAGGCCAAATCATTTGGAGAAAAGTGGGAAATTTTGCTAACAATACAAATTTTACTTACACAAATAAGCCATAGCGTTCAAGCCATTTATGATAAATCAGAAAATCTTAATATCCTAAAGAGGGTTTTCTAATACCTGCCAGAATTCCCTCTGCTTCAATGTGAAATCTTTTTCTCTTATTCTACATATAATACTGTAGCAGAGCCATCACTTCCACAGGTTTCCTGCCAGTTGGTAACTCAGTGAGTCTCAGTGGTCCTCAGCCTTAAATTGCATGTTGGAAATACCTGGGAAGCTTTGAACACTTCTGATGCCCTGCCCACACCCCATACAACCCTGCCTGCACCCTTGGACCATTTCATCGTAATATGTAGGCATCAAATCCACACATTAGTAGTGTTTGAATCTCCTCAGATGATTCCACCATACAGTTAAGGTTGACAACCACTGGTTTATCATTTCTCCCAATGCCCCTGGGAATATAGGACAAGATTCAAGGCCAGTCTTTTTTTCTAGCCCTTATTTATTCCATAAAATTTTTTGGAACATCAATTTTATGTCAGGCAATGAGTTACAAGCTGGAGATAAACAGTGAACCAGCAAAGAAGTGTAACTGGGAGAACATATCAATGCTTGTACAGATGGACCTTCTTACACATGCTCCCCACATTCTGCCTTGGGGCCCAATTCATCCTGAATGAAAAGGAGGCCTGCTGAGGCAGTGCTCTTGGGCCTGGCATCTCAGTCTTTCCAAGACTCCTGAAAATCCCCCTGCTTGCTCCTGTGCATCTCACTGTGCTCTTGACTCCCTGGAATACTTAGAAAACACAGAAGAAGGGAAATCTAGTAGTTTTTCCTCATGTACCAACTTGTTTTCCCCTCCTTTCTGTGTTTTTCTCCCCATGGGTTAAGAGTCATTTATGGTCTTCTCAGTCTGTAAAATGTGTTCTTCTAGCCTACTCATTATGTTTTTTTGCTTTTTTTTTTTTTTTTTTTTCTATATTGTCACAAACAAGCCTTCCTACTCAGCCTCTGATATACAGGAATGTTACTTAAGTTCTGCTCATCAAAAGTGAGGTCCATGGACCTGTGGCACATACTTGATGTCACCTAGGTTCTTATTTGAAATGCAGAATCTTGGTCCATGACCCAGGCCTACTGAATCAGAATCCGCTTTAAATAGGATCCCCAGGCAATTCATGTGCATGTTACAGTCTGAGATGCTCTCAGGAAACTGAGGAATGGAGTTATCATGTACTTTAGAATTTCACTCTCTTCTGTGGGTTTTCAGATTCACTTTTTGAAAAATGTTGATTTATCGTTATTTCAAAAGTTAGTGGTCTGACTAGAGCTCAAATATTCCATGTTCTTAACTGGAAAATGGTCCATCAACTTTGGGTTCTGGTTTAGGCAGCACATAAACTATACACACTGGAGCTCCTGATTTGTCTGCTTGTTTAGACAGAAGGCATCCCTGTCCCACGCAAGTGTGGCAGCAAAGGTGCCTGTGAGTAAGGCCAAATTTTCTCCTTAAAAGGGCTTTGAATTTGCTTGAACACTAAGAACAAATGCTTGGTTAAGGTCCCAGAATTCTTGGCACGTAAAGCATAAAGAGACAATTTTGGATTGAAACTCATAACCTTGATCACAAAGAAAAGCCTCTTAAATCCCTGATTTGGGGCAAAACTGCATGCTGATGGTACTGCCAGCCTGGACTAATGTAAACTATAACCCTACCTTGCCAAGAATCTAAATAAGTTGGCTTTTTGGGTGGAGTTCTTTAGTGTTAGCCACTTAACCAACAGGGAATGTTTGCCTAGCATGGTGGTTTTAGATTTAGCAGAGTGAAATTTTTTTTCCTTTTACAAAGGTATCCAGTATGTTCAGCTACTTGAGACATTCTTTATGTCTCATAATAAAATCCCACCCATTGAAGTAGTTTTGAACCTTGACTTTACGTTTGAATCTATGGGGTGTTTCAAAACATACTGATTCCTGGGTTTCCCAAGAGATGCTGACTTCGTAGAGATGCTGGATAAGACCTGAGATTCATTGTGTTATAAAGCTCCTCAGGTGACTCTGACATGCAGCCAGGTTTGAGAGCCACTGGCATAAAGGAAGGGCCTTATTTTCTCATTTGCCAGTGTTCATGTAGCCAATAAATCCAGTACCTGTGTCACATTATAAGGTATGTTAAAATCTGACTCACCCACTCACTAGCTGTGTGCCCTTAAAAAAAGTCACTTAAATTCCACAAACCTCAGCTTCTTCTTCTCTAAAATAGGGAATAATCATTACATTAGAGAGCCATTGTGGAGATTTAAATAAAATATTTAAGGTGAGTAGGTAGGACAGTGTGAAACACTCAACAAAACAGGAATTGTTGCCAAGGATGGTGGAGATTTAGAAGTGGAGCTTGCTCTCCTCTGAGAGTGGTGGTGGTGGTGTAACAGGGGCTTTGAACAGGAGTTCTCTACTGAGCTGGTACATGGGGCTCACAGGTGGCGTCTGAAGTAAGATCAGGGAATGCTCTGGAGAAGTCCCTCATTAAGACAAAACAAAATGGAGCAATATCCACTTACTGGAAGAGAGAAGCACAACCCAGAAACCTGCTGAGAAGAAAGCTGTGAGGCCCTGGCCTCAGTAGCATGGTTGATTAGAACATCATCCCAATCCACCAAGTTGTTGGGTTCAATCCCTGGGCAGGGCACAACCAACCAAGGAGTGCATGGATGATGGATGGATAGAACGACAAAGGGGTGTATGCGTCTCTCTCTTTTTCTCTCTCCCTCTCAAGATCAATTTTTAAAGTTGAGGATCTCTTTAAAAAAAAAAAAAAAAAACTGTGATAACGTATCAAAGAATATCCAAGTAGAAAGTAATGGGTCTCATATTTGAGGATTAGATTGTCTCCCTCTTTCAAAAGGGAAAGGTATTGCTCCTATGAGCTTATAAAAGCCCATAAAATAAATCAGAGTAAATGTGAGGTGAGAAAGACCCCTCAGAGAAATCTAGGAGCCAGCAATTATTTTGCTATTTAATTTTAAGATAGTAGTCAGACATTTTAAAATAAATACTTTTTAGTTCTTCTTTTCAAACGTGTTTACTTGAATGTGAACATAAAATGAAGATATGTGTGTATGATATGTGTGTATATATACATATATACATGTATTTGTGGGGGTGTCTATGATCTATACATATCAATATATATCTACATGTAGATATATATCTTGTGCACTTCAATATAAGGCAAAAATAAATCAATAACATTTAGAACCAAATGATTTATGCTAGGATAAACTGTGGAATAACCAAGAGAGTAATTTTATTTGAATTCATACTCAATCAAAATGCTGGCTCTACACTATTTTTGCAGAAGCTGCACCAGGAGGACTCATGCTCCAAAATGTGCTTTTATTTTTTTCAGTTTGAGCACTCTGAAAATGTCCCATTAAAATACATTCTAAAAATAAGGGCTTTTAAAAATAATTAAGCTACTCATAAAATAATTTGAATATAATTTGTATATGATGTTAACTGACTTCTGGCCTAATTATAAACTCTCTTCCATTTGGTTGACAGAGTGACCTTTAGAAAACAGAGACCCAGTTATGTTACTCCATTGCGCAAAAATTTTTTTAATAATGTCAAAGCAGTGTTCTTAACTTGGCATTCAAATTTGGCCCCAAACTATTCTCTGGACTTCACTTTTCCCAAATATTCTGTGGTGTCCATCTCCACATTTGTTCACCCTGTTCCTTCTGAAAGCGCCCTTTTCACTTTATGTCTGCCCTTCCAAACCTTACTCATTCTTTACACCCCAGCTCAAATGATAACTTCTTCATGGGGCATCCCCCATCTCCACCTCAAAACCACTCTCATCCTAATTTGACTTCCTCCCCACTCATTTTACTTCTTCCAGTCTAGGCTTCCTAGAGCTCTATATTATTTCTACAGCATTAATTACACTTTTCCTTGTGTTAGCAAATGTTTGAGAAGTAGTAATGAATAGTGCTTAAAGGAAAGTAATATATGTTTTTGTTTTAATTTTACTGTTATTCTATTATAGTTGTCCCAATTTTTCCCCTTTGCCCCCCTCCTTCTACCCCATCCCCCACTCTCACAGTCAATTCCCACACTGTTGTCCATGTCCATGGGTCATTCATACATGTTCTTTAACTGATCCCTTCCCCTTCTTTCCACCATTATCCCCCTCCTGTCCCCTCTCCCTGGTCACTGTCAGTCTGTTCCATGTTTCCATGCTTGCGGTTCTATTTTGATGGAACTGGAGAATATTACACAAGTGAATAGGCTTTTGATCCAGAGTAGACCTGAGTTAAATCCCTGACTCTTAGACAAGTCTCTTATTGTTTTTATGAATTGAAGCTTTTTTATCAGTAAATTGAAGAAAATATTACCAAATTTGCATGGATTGGTAGAGTTGGTATATGAGAATATGCAGTAAAGGTCTCCAATAAAGGGAAGTTATTATTAATTACTACAATAGTTCAGATCATCTCCCTGACTAATTTATGCACAATATCTTACAGCATCTTATTCTCCATAGGGTTTTGTGAATTGAATGGAAGCAGCACAAATTAATGGCATCTGCTGCCTGGATCTCACTGAGCTATTACTTTTTCAGCATCTGTTTTGAATTTCAGAAAGAATGGTTCATTTTTAGGCATCTGCAGCATTTTCCTGTGGCATTTCAACATGTCTCAATCTTGAAATGATTATAACTTGTGCTTGATTAAATCCAAGTTGGCAATGCCATGGAGAACAGCTCAGCCCATGAGCATGTCTACTTTGCATGGGCCTAAGAGAGCATAGCCCTCTCTGCAAAGAGCCTAAACACCAAGGAACACTGTGTCCGCTTTTAATGGCATTCCCTTTGCTCAGATATATAAATAGTGGCATTAATTGAACTTAAAAAGTTCCTAATTATCCAGAATACTATGAAACAAGGAGAACACAGAAAGCCTGGTTTTCTTCAATGTCTAGCATGGTGGTATCAAGACTGGATGCACTCAGATGTGTTTCTAATAACAATTAGAAACTCTATTTTCTTGACTTGTAATTCCTTTATAAATCTGCATGTGTGCACGTGTGTCTGCACACACACACACACACACACACACATACCTCAAAGAATCTTCCCCTTTTCCAATAGTTTCTCATTTATTTTCTATGGGAAGCAGAATTTTCTAAACTATTATTTTTCATAAATCCTCTGAGTCCATGTTTCAGCACCAAGGACAGAGCTCACAAGGCTTAATGCCTTCCCATCCTATTTAACAACTATTTAAATGTTTTAAATTTTTTTGTTCAGATGTTTTTGATATCATATACAAAGACATACTAGCTTAACCAGGCTGGTGTGGTTCAGTGGATTGAGCACCAGCCTGCAAACCAAAGGGTTGCCAGTCTGATTCCCAGTCAGGGCATGTACCTAGGTTGTGGGCCAAGTCCCCAGTTAGGGGCACATGAGGGACAACCACACCTTAATGTTTCTAGCCCTCTCTTTCTCCCTCCCTCTCTCTCTAAAAATAGATACATAAAATCTTTTTAAAAACAAAGAAGGAAATCTTACTTTAAAAAAAAGACACAGCCCTGGCTGGTAGCACAGTGGATAAGGTACCAGCCTTCGAACCCAAAGGTCGCAGGTTCGATTCCCCAGCCGGGGCACATAACCAGGTTGCAAATCAGGTCTCCAGTCAGGTCTGTAGCTGGAGGCAGGTGAAACGCAACCGTACATTGATGTCTCTCTCCCTCTCTGCCTCTCTCCCTTCCCCTCTTTCTAAAATAATGAAATAAAAAATCTTAAAAAAAAAAAAAAAGACACACTAGCTTATTGAAGCTCAATGTAGAACTAATAAAGTAGGTGGGCAAGATAGACAAGTTAATAATAATTATAACACTACATGACTAATTATATTAAGGTTATGTACAAGTCACATGAGAACCAAGGGAGGCCATTGATTGACTGGTAAAGGGAGACTTTTCAGAGAAGTTGATATTTGAGCTGAGTACTGAGAGTTGAGAGAAGTCTGCAAAACAGAGAAGAAATGCCATGAAGGGTACACAGTTTATTCATGGATTTCTGGAAATGTGGTTTGATGTGACTGAAAAGTGCCGTGGAAGACTAAGGTTAGAGTTAAGAAACAAACTAAGTTAGATTATCAAGTACCTATATATCAATATAAGGGGGTTATGACTTAGCTAGAAAAACTGAAAGCCATGGAAGGGTCTTGATAAAGGACATGACCTGATTAGATTTGTGTTTTAGTAATGCAGTCATACAGCAGGAGAGAAAATATACTGGGGGAAAAAAAGGGAATGAGAGGGAAGAATAGAAAGGTGACGTTTATCTATATGGTCCTGGCAATGAGGGGCTATTCCATCATAACAAAGGTTAGACAAGGAGAATTTACTTGGCTCATCTCCCATTAGGTGTTCACCAGTGTTTCACATGTGGACTATGTCTCTACAGATTCTTCCAAGAAGATAAAGGATGTGTTGGCTGAATTTAATGAAAGTGGAAGCCTCAAACCATATGACGCACATGAGGTAAGAGCATTTCCATTTCAAGCCTTTAAAAACTTTATGTTCCAGCTTTTTCATAATTTTTTTCTCCTGTAAGTTTACTCACTTTGAAGAACTTTTTTCTCAACATAGTTTCTCCTTTCTCAACTGAGCCATTGGTGCTACCTGGAGTTGTTCATTCCCCAAGTCCATTCACCCTCCTACAATCCTAGAGAACTACACCATGCCTTCTCTCTTTTCAAATTTCTCACTCCTCTTCCCCTCTTCATTTTCAGTTAATCACTATGTTTTCTGCTTCACTGAGGACATGGAAATGGAAGAGATATTCCACAAGGTTTTCACCCACTTACATACATTTTTCTCTTGTAACTAGGAATGAATCTTCATGTTCTTAATTCTAGCCCCTTCACTGGTGCACTGAATCCCACCTTCATTTGGTCTATTGACAGGTACTGCTTCAGCAATACTTCTATCTATCTACCTATCTACCTCAATTTCCTTCACATCAATTTTCTTCTATATTTTGATTTTTCTAGTCAACATATTAGAACATGGACAACAGGTGGGATTGACTTTGGGGGGAAAGGGTGGGTGGGGAGGGGGACAGAGGGGAGAAAAAAAGGGATGGATGTAATACAACAACAATAAAATTAAAAGAAAAAAAAACATATTAGATACTTCTCCTACAATAAAAATTTTCTCCTGTTTCCACTTCCACCTCCAGCTACCATCCCACCTCTCCCCTGTCCTTTATAGCAAATTTGTACAAAAGATTTGTCTATGCTCATTGCCTCCAATTTCTCTTATTCCCACATTTTGAAAGCTCTGCAATCAGAATCAGCATATAGTTCCTGCTGCTCCACTGAAACCACTAGCCTATATAGTCAAGGGTCCCCATGTGGCTAACCTTGATAACCATTTTATTCAATAGCATTGGACATGGTTGCTCAAATCTTCCTCCACTCTCTTTACTTGGTTTTCAGGATACCACACTATCCTGGTTTCCCTCCTAGTTTCAAAATCAATTAAGCATCCCAAACTTAATATGCCCTAAATTAAACTCCTTGATCTTTCTTTATAAAACCTGGTTTTCCCAGCAGTCTTATCATTTCAGTAAATGACAACTCCATTTTTTAGGTTATTCAAACTATTATTATGGAGTCACCATTGGCTTTTCTCTTTTTCTCAATCACACATTTAATTCATCAGCAAACCCTGTCACCTTTACCTTTAAAATACACCCAAAATATAGCCACGTCTCACTCATGCAGTGCTACCACCCTAACCTGAGTCATCACTGTATTTTGCCCAGATGATTGCTGTAATCTCCTAACTGGGCTTCTCATTTCTACTCTAGACTTTTTAAGTCTAGTCTTCACAGATCCTGAGCAATCTGTTTAAATTTAAGTCAGATCATATCACTGCTCTGCTCAACAATCTCTCCTGGTTTCCTCCACCCCCTACTCAGAATAAAATTCAGGGTCATTACAATCTGCACCTCCTCCCTACGCTCAGAGCCCCTCTTTGCCACTCTTCTTCCCTCATTCCTTTCTAGGCTTATTGGCTTCCTTGACGTTGTCAAACAAACCAAGGTCATTCTAACCTCAGCACTTGCCTTTGCTTCTTCTTAGAATGCTCCTCCCTCAGATTTCCACACTGTTAATTTCTCACCTCCCTCAAGTGTTGGCTCAAATTATTTTCTAAGTGACTATCATCTTGGCTATTCCCCTGCTCTGCCTTATTTTCTTCTTAGTACTTCTCACCATCTGTGACACTATGAAACTTAGTTATTTGTCTATCTCTCCCTCTAGAATGTTTTTGTTCACTGGTGTATCCCAGGGGCCCAGAAGAGTATCAGACACATATCAGACACTTAGTAAACATGTGTTGGGTAAATAAATGAATGCAAGACCTTCCCCACTTCCAAAGTTAATTCATCTTGAACATCTAGGCATTGTGCTGGGCAGTGTAAAAGATATAAAGATCAGAAAACACAGTTTCTGCCCTTTGGAACTTACTTCCTACTGACAAGGTCAAGTTTAAGAGCCATGACCATGGATTCATATGGTTTTATGTTAGACCCCTACCTCTGCTGCCCACTGGCAATGTGGCCCTGAATAGATTTTCATCTGTCTGAGCTTCAATTTTTCACCTATAGCCTGAACAATAACAACAACAAAAGACCTTAAGGTTTTCAGATAGTAGATTGCCTCACACTTAGGACACTTAAAAAATGGTACCCAGGCCCTGACCGATGTGGCTCAGTTGGTTGAGCATCTGCCTGCAAGGAGTGAAGATGCCTCTTCAAATCCCCACCAGGGAACATGCTTGGATTGCAAGTTTGGTCCTCAGTTGTAAGGCAAGGGGTCACTGGTTCGATTCCCAGTCAGGGCACAGGCCTGAATTGCAGTTCAGTCCCTGGTCTGGGCAAAGGCAAGAGGCAACTGATCAATGCTTTTCTCTTACATTGATATTTATCTCCCTCTCTTTTTTTCTCTCTTCCCTTCCCTCTAAAGAATAAATACATACTTTCTTAAAATGGTACCCATTACAATTATTATTATTCTTTCCCAGTTCCCCAGAATGTTTTTTTGTTTGTTTGTTTGTTTTTTAAATTTTATTGTTGTTGTATTACATCCATCCCCTTTTTGCTCCCTTCCGTCCCCCTCCCCACCCGCCCATTCCTGAATGTTTTTAACTCAAATCCCTCTTCCCTGGTCCTGGGTCCTTTTATGAGAGACAATTGTGGAAGAGTGACTGATCAACAGGACAAACTTGAGGAAAAGCTGATCTCCTATTATTCATATTGTTGTCCTTCAAACAAACCTTCATTCAACTTTTGTGTTGGGCACTGGGAAGGAATCAATGGAACCCATGACCTCCAGGTACAACTGGGAGGGGCTTTGGATAAAATGCACCAGTTGCCAAGAGAAGAAAGCCAGAGGCAGGTTGCTGGAACCTAAACAAGACTGAGAATGCGCCTTTCCAAAAACATTCCTGAGGGAAGCCATGCGGAGAAGATGGCAGAGCCAGCAAAGAACTCCCTGTCTCCCACAGGCCTCCCCCAGCCCAGCTCCAAAAACACAGGAACAATCAGCCTGTCTGCCCTGAGGCTGACAAGTGGGAGGGGAACAATTTGGCCAGGGCCACCCAGGGTGTGAAGGCTAAGGAGCTTTCAGGAGCAGGAAGCAGCTTGGCTGTTCTGAGCACACTGCCGCCCCCACCTCCATCATGCTGGCCCCGCTCTTTGTGCTCCTGGCACTGCTGTGTCCCAGGGAAGCCCTGTCACTCTGATTTCATTCTCTCTCACAGTATGGCCAACTTCTAGTAGGTGTAATGTCCCAGTATGGGGTTGGGGAAACAACAGTATTTCATTTCTCTTCAGCTTGATGGCTTACTGCTGCTAAAATGTCTCAAGGAGAAACAAGTTAGCTGTGAGAAGGGGCAGGTCGCTAAGAAAGTGAGGTGGGCTTGCAGAGCGGCAGGCAGGTCTGGCCATGACAAGTGTGTCCTGGCCCATCAGCATGGTGTGACGTTTTGGAGGCCTGAGTGCAGCTGAAGATAGTCAGGAAGTGGACAAGGGTAGTGGAACAAGGAGGACATGGTGGGTGACTTGGTAGCACTGTAATCTGAAACTCAGACCCACCTGGACACCAATCAGCTCTGATACTGCTTTATGACTTTGAGCAAGTTATTTATGCTCTCAGAATTTTTTTCTTGCACAAAGGGCAGTAACAGTCTTACCTCCCACTGTTGTGCTGACTTAAGAGAGATCAGGTACCTAACTTGCCCTACACAAGATAAACTATCCATCTAACTTCTCCTTAGCTCTTGATCTGTGTAAGAATTAACACACTCTCTTTACACAGCTTGCAACAACAATTGCCTCTCTAGTTCTTGCACAAAATGTGCAGTTTCTAGAGGAAGAAAACAGGTCTAAACAATGGCAGTGGCTACATTGTTCTCCAGGACGCAGAGAATTAGTTACCTGGTTTGGGTGCAGTACCCACCCACCACCTACCCATCACAAATTTACTAATCAGCCACTCTGAGCCTGACCTGTGCCCATAAGGAACTTACTCTCTCATAATCCAGGTATAATTTCAACAATAGCACACAGTCACATTTCTTGGCTTACAGAAACAGGACTGTTTAGGGGTTGTGGCAGGGAACAAGATGTCAGCACTGGGACCTGTGACAGGTACAGTAGTGAGAGCACTGGACTAGGATGAGTTACAAGACCCAGCTTCTGGTTTTACTCTGCCACTAGCTGATGAGGGCAAATCACTGAAGTTCTAAAGCCTCTGGGACTTGACAAGATCTAGTTCCGTCTGAGCTCTTCTGATGTGAATGCTCTGTGCTTTGGGGGCTTATTCTGTGCCATCCGATGCCGCAGGAGAGAGACATAAACAATTGAACATGTGTTCAGTCATTATTGTTTTTTAAGTTGTCAAAACAGTTAGTCCTTTTCCAAGGTACTCTCCAGTGTTGACCCTGTTTTAGAATTATTTCAATACCTTGTATATGTGTGAGTCTCTTGAAGGTGTGGATCTATGCTTAATGCTTAATTAATTGGTGTGTTCTCCAGTAGGGTCCAGTATTGTCTTATATTTAAGATTCTTGATTTATATATGTTGACTGAATGAACTCCACAATAATTGACAGTCAATTATACCAATGATAAATCTAACTCATTAAAATACCTATCAGGAAATGCTGTGATAGGTAGTGTGGGGATGCAAAGATGAAAGAAGGCATTTCACTACCTTCCAGGAGCTCTAGGTCTGAGCAAAGATATGTTCTGGACAACTTATAATGGAGGGCAGCAGATATGAGTGTCCCAGAACAGGAACCAAGGTGGAAAAGTATAGCAGTGCAGGCAGAGAGGATCATACCGGGCTTTCTGGAGAACGTGGCATCTGGGCCAGGCCTTAAAGGATAGCAAGAATTTTAATGGGTAGAGATGGAAGCAGTTCATGTAAAGTGCATGGAGGGTTGCCAGTAAAGGACTCAGAGATCAGTGTAGACAGCGTATGAAGCTGTACATAAGCACTAACAGGAGAAAAGACCAGGATGGTCTTAGAGCTTGAAGCAGCTACAAATCTAGGCTGGAGTGGGATTATGGGAGGGCTGTGAGTCCCAAAGGACATATGGCAGTTTACCAGGATAAGCATGGCAGGCAAGGGTAAGGCTGCTGCCAATTTAAGACCATGCCTTCTCCTGTGACAGTGAAGGGAGGTGGTACAGTGAAGGGGACATCCTTGCAAATGGAGATTCCCTTACAGGTACAAATGTCCTTTTACAAAGGGTAACTTCTACTTGGTTTTCAGACTTTACCTAGGTCTGCTCTTTCATAAAATTAACCACCCTAAAATAACCAATATTCTAAAGCTGCATGTTTTTGGGTGGCAAACTTTGCTCCTCTTCATAGCACAATGTCCACTTGTCATTCAGTAATGTTTGAGGATAAAGGTAGCAAGCATGTGTAGTGAACAGCCCCTAGAACTTTTGGTATAGTTGTTTAGCAAAAGGTGCTCTGAAGGACAATTCTCTAATTATCAATAGCCCAGGGAAATGTCTCTGCAAAGTTCCAGACAATAGCTGTGCGTGCTTCCAAAGCCCTTTCTCCCCAAAAGACCAAGACAGGAGCAGCCAGCAGGTACAAGGTTGGCTGAGGCCAGTAGGAAGTGACCAGGGTCCCTGTAAATAGAGCTCTGTATCTCATTGGGAACAGCCAGTCAGGATGACTGGATGTCAAGCTGAGTCACTTTCAGGACTTTGTCATGGAAACAGAAGGGAATGCTCAGGATAATCCATTGTACTATGGAATATTACATTGTAGACTTTTTATTTACATGAATTTTATTTAATCTAATTTCTATTTTCTAATTTCTTTTATATGTGTATTTTTCATTATAATTGAGGGGCACAGTAGTACATTTATATAATTTATAAGTAAAGATAAATGAGAATGCACACTTAAAATGTGATGGAGGGACACATGACTTTAAGCATTTGAAAACAACTGATCTCAAAATTCCTATGAGCAAATTAGAAGCCATGGAAATTTTTTTGTAGGGATGCAACCTGTTTCAGGAAGGTCAACCTGGCAAGGAAGGATAAGATGAGAAAACAAGCAGATGGAGATGGAGGCAAGGAAGTCTTTGGGACGTATGGCCACGTGCAGGTAGGATACATGCAATAGGAGCTGAAACCAGGGTCATTGGGGCCTTCAGTGGCCCACTTGTCAGGGTGCTGGTAGATGAGCAATGGTCACAAATAGACCTGGATGTGACAGATATTGCAAAAGAATAGAAGACATAAGCAAGAGAGACCTCTCAGACTACTGGGAGTTCAAAGCAGAGCCTGGAATGTGGGGAGAATAATGACATCATTGACATTCACAGAAATCACAAGGTCAGAAAGAGGAGCTGGTTTAGGGAGGAAGCGAATAGGAGTTTAGAACTTGAGGTCTTCTAGTCCAGCACTCACAATTTGCTGCAGAAGAAACTGAGGCTCAAAAACGGGGGAACTATTGATAAGATCTCCTGAATCTCACACTGATCTTGTTTGATGATCTTTCAGCTTTGGTTTCATAAGACCATTGCATTAGGCCTTATTTAACTGACCATCCTTTTTATTAAGTCATTCAGCACATTCTATTTTCCAGAAATATTTTATGCTAATAGTTTTCAATTTGATGCTAACCAAAAAAAGATTAGCAGGACATTTGGGAACTCAAAACTACATTTCAAAACAGTACTTGTCAATTAAAATAGAGCAAAGGGAAAAACAATGCAAAAAGGGCCTTTAAAATAATAACAGTGCCATCAGCAAATACTTAGTCAAATGCGAGAGACAACTGAATCTGTGACCTTCAAGAGAGCAGGTTCGGAGGGGCTGGGCCACAATCCAAAGTGAATGAGATTAAGAAAGTGAGGAGCAAAATGTGTTCTGTTTGGAGAAATATGAAGAGGGAGGGAAGGATAAGCTAGTAGCTCAACTAGTCAGTAATTTCTTTGGAGCGGTGGCCTTGAACATGCTCATGCTCACAGGTAGAGAAACAGATGCAAGGAGATGCCCTCAGAGGCAGGGAGAGGGGAGTCAAGGATCATAATGGATGGAAAGTAGGAGGAAAAGATTTTGTTCTTGCATACTGGGAAAAAAGAGGAGGATGTGTGAGGAAGGGACAGTCTGTGCTGTTAAGGTTATGGGGATAGAGACAGACAAAAAGAGGATGAAGTAGGGACACAGAGATTTAGGACAGAGACAGAGACAGAAGTTGTAGTTGTTATAGGAAACATGAGTCCACCATTTGCTTAGAGAGCCCTTTCCCCAGTAAGAGCCTACATTAGACTTTCTCAAACCAAACGAGCCTTCCTCCAACCTGCAAAGGAGACAAGCAGCCCTGCCTGGGGTAAGCAGACACTACCTTGTGACTTTCCAATGGGGCCAAGACTTTGCAGCCCAAACCTGATGATGCACATGCCAGCCCCTGGTCCTGGGAAGGTTCCCAGAGCTCCCAAACAAGACAAGGGGTTAAATGCTGTCAACAGTTTAGAGGGAGAGCCAAGCAGGCTTCCAACAAGGGATTTTATCCTCATGGCTGTTATGATTCACAAAAGCCTGCACAGCAGATCTTGGAGTAATGCTTCCTCCAGTGATTTCTAGGAGCATCTGCCGATTTGATGAAGAATGTGATGCCATCAAAACATGAGCCTGTGATGACTCACCCAAACTGTTGAGCATTTGCTGAGAGCCCAGCCCCTTCTGGCTGGTCGCTCCCAACCTGGGCCCAGAAGCCAGGCGGTTCTGGGGGAAATATAGCCAGAAGGCATTCGGGTGTTTGGCTTGGTTCTACCTTCTGTCGTTGGCTTCCTGCTCCAGGTGCCTAAAACCTTCACAAGGACATGTTTTGAGAGCAGCTGAGCCAGACCACACCTTCCCCCATTATCTCAAGGTTTGCCCAGGGGAGGTGCATTATGAATGTCATAGAGGATGGAGCCTGTCCTTGTCCAGGTCTTTCTTATTTTTCAGGACCTAAATACTCTGGAATTACATTACTCACAGCACAAAGAGAAAACGGACATATCACAGAAGAACTATTTCTTTCCATTGTGTTTTCAACTGCAGGCTTTTTTCTTCTGAACCAGGATCCCAGGGCACCGAGCTAGTGCTGCTCATCAGAGACAAGCCCCTCACAGGGGTCTGGAACTGAACTGAGCCCTGCACTGGCACCTCCGCTCCGGTGCTCACTCTTCATCACTCCCTTTTCTACCTAAATTTAGCATCCTCTGGTTACAAAAGCCTCCTGTGGTTCCGTGCCCCATGGAGCCCTGACATGCAGCCACCTCTGTTTTCTCTTCCCACCTCCTCTCTGCTCCCTCTGCCTGCCATTCTCTATCACCTCCTGGCCTTTCCATTCCTGCCCCCGCCTACCACTCCACTTTCTTCTGCTTCTCTTTCCATTTCTCCTGCCTGCCAGCTCCCCAGTTTGTTTGCCTTCCCCGCTGCTCTCCATCCTTCAAGTCTCTACACTGACTTTTCCCTCTCTGTCCCTTCTCAGGCGATTAGCTATGATGTCTTCAAGCTGTTCATGAGGGCGTACCTGGAGGTGGACCTTCCCCAACCACTGAGCATGCACCTCTTCCTGGCCTTCAGCCAGAAGCCCAGGCTGGAGGCCACTGAGCACCTGAAGGAGGGGACCAGTAACGGCGAGGCCAGCGCCCCAGGTACAGCAACCAACATTCTCCCATACAGCAGCTCTAACCCACTTGCTACAGGCATAGTAACTTACCTGTGGGTTGTGACTGGGGACCAGTCCTCTGTTCTTCCTAGCACCTCACAGGAAGCCCTGTCTGATGGACCTCAGTAAAAGGGATAAAGAAGAGCATAATTCCCGCCACTCGGGATGATAGGGGAGGACTGAGGGAAGAGGAAGCACAGACTTGTATACATCAGGGAGAAGACAGCCTTTCACAAGGGCTGCCAGTCTGCAGGTGGAGGACATTCAGTTTGTGTGCCCAGGCCTCGGAATGCTAGGGAAAGGGTAAGGTGTGGTCACTGTTTCCTGAAACTTGGGCTCTAATGGGGGAAACACTGCCCCATAAGTAAGCATGAGCCCAGCTGACACCCCAAAACACAGATACAACACAAAAGATCAAAACCCCAGGGGAAGATCCCCTACCTGCCCCTCTAAGAAGCTGGAGGCATGGGCTGACTTTTAATTCTTCTCTTTGTTCTTCAGATTCTAATGTACAGAATGCAGATAATGCTGACAAAGCAGATGAGGCCTGTGCTCCTGATACAGGTATGTCTTTGGAGTGGGGAACTCCTCGTTCTTAGGGCAGAGGAGGAAACCCTAACCCACAGCTTTGTCTCCATTTAACTGTATGCCCCTGGGAAGATCCTGTCTGCTTCCATCTCTGGGGCCCCTCCCACACAAATGTGCTGGGATTCTGAGTCTGGGTGACAGTTTTTAGGCTAAGGTACAGATGGCTCTACTAGTGAATGGCTGGAGGAGGGCAGGACAAAAAGGTAAGGGTGTGCTTAGTTGACTTCCAGCAACATTTATTTGCACTGGTTTGAATAAGTTGGGAAGAGGAGCAAGGGAAGCTGGCTAACATTGTTTTCAAGATCTTTTTTCCAGGCACCTCCTTTATTACAAATTTTATTTAGCCTTCACAACCACACCTTTACCCATTAAGGAACTGGGGCTTTAAGAGTTTGTAAGTGACTCTATGACCTGCAGAGCTGGAGATTCAATCCAGAATTGTCCTATCTCAAAGCTCCAACTCCTTCCTGCAATGTCTCTGTGCCATGGTTTCCCCACCTGTGACATGAGAGATGATAATGTGTTAATATGAAGGTTAAGTGAGTTACATGCATGAAATGCTTAGCACAGTGCCTGAAACATAGTAAATGTTCAATAAATATCAGAAGTTGTTTTTCAGGCCACTCTCTAGAATTTTTTTTTTTTTTTTAATTTTCCATTGATTTTTCTCTTACAGTTGATATACAATATTATATTTGTTTCAGGTAGGTGAGTACACTTTATTATGAACTCATCATGGTCTTCCAAGATCTTCAATCTGCACCTTCCATTTCTAAGTGCATCAGTTGGGCACCCCATTCCCAGGGAAGGACTCTCAGGGACTCACTCCCTCTCTCCAGGCTTTCTTGGAGCTTCAACTACAAAGAGTCAGAGAGTCAGACCTAATTTCCTACTCATTACTGTCGTAAAAGGTTGAGTCACATTGATGAGTTCCAAGTCTTGGGATGGTGCCAAGGGATATAGAATATGATTTTATTGTATCTTCAAATATACGTAAAGCAGGATAGATGTGAGATAATACAAATGAATCAGAGCTACTTATAACAAGGACCTAGGGTGAAAGAATTTCTTCCACTGGATACTAGCATGTAGTTCAAATCATTTCCCCAAAAAAGGAATTATCAAGTTTTCAATGTTTAATGGAAAGACTGGTGAGATCAGAAATTCGCTATGAATGGAAAAGCAGAACATGATTGGGAATGGAGAGCTGCCTTGGACCATACGTTCAGCAAATTCCAGGCTGCTCTGGAGCTGCATAAAGCAAGGACTCAGAGCATCAGCACCTTCCTGGGGCTCTCAGGGACAGCAGCAGGACAAGGTGCTACAAAGTATGGGCACACACACACCCTGCTAGCATCCCACCCAGCCATGCTATGCACTGCCCTTTGGATACATGGAGTTAAATGACCCAGAAACACAACCTTAAATATTTGCGGAAGAGAAAGGGACACAAAGTATGTGTCCTTTATAATATGTGTCACATATTATGACAGAAATCATTCTCCTGGTAGGAAAGAAAGGGCAAAGCTGGAAGCTTTGAAATTCTAAATTCTCAACAAGAAAATCAACTATGAAAAGAGTTTGGCCCCAAACTTTTTACCTAGACACTTTCTTAGTCCAAGTATCCAGAACATCAAAAAGAGCCTGAAAGAAGTTATATTTCATTCCTCAAGCTACCAAATTATCTGGGCATAGTTATGGCCAAAGTTTCTGAGATACCAAGAAAAGACTTATGGGGATGCTGTTATCATGTAATGTTTGAGAAAAGATAATTGATGACAATAATGGAAGTTGGCTAACGTATTGCTTCTTGGTAATATCTGTATCATTCTGGGTATGAGAGCAACTTCCTGCTCTTTTTTTTCTTTAATTTTTTTTTTAAGATTTCATTTATTATTTTCAGAGAGAGGGGAAAGGAGAGAGGCAGAGAGGGAGAGAGACATCAATGTATGGTTGCCATTCACCTGCCTTCAGCCACGGACCTGGCTGGTGACCTGGCTTTCAATCTGGTTATGTGCCCTGGCTGGGGAATTGCCTGCTCTTAAGAGAAGTGATTTTTGCTTGTATTTGGAGAATATCAGTGTCCTGTTCTCAGTCATGAAAGGGCAATTACCTGGCTGCTGGCCCAGGGAGTTGTATAGCGTTTTTTTTTTCTCATCTCCTTCTGTGATTCAAAATTTAAAGTAGAAAATCATTTTCTTGTTAGGCTACCCTTCATGGATGCCTTAATTAGATGGCCCTGTTCATTAGCAAAAAAGAGCATAGGGCCACGCAGACACCACAGACAGGGGTCTACCCCAGCAAGGAAAAGCCACATTCTGGAATCACCTAAGACAGGCCATTGGTTGAACATGCCTACTTTCCTCCTGTCGCCCAAGCAGAAGCCAGAGGAAGAAACTAAATTCTCACTCAATATGGCGTTTTCAGTGTTTTCTTTGAGTTGCACCCTCTCCCTGGACATTCAGGGACAATTTTTAATGGGCATGGATATAGAGAGGCTGGGGGAATAGAGATAACACTCAGAGTGCCTCAAAGAAGTATAAATCACACAGAGAATATAGGCGCCTAGTTTTCTAGTTAGTAATAACCTTCTGGTTCTGACCCAGAGGACAAAGAGTGTAGAAGACAGAGTTTTCCTACCTATAAGAAAGAAGGAAAACTTCAGAGGGAAAATGTACTTTATTCCTGTGGTACAATAAGCCACTTTCTGAAGTTAATTTTTTTATTGTATATTTCTCATTACCATTACTTATACTTCCACCCCTGCATTTTTTTTAATTCAACTAATTAGGCTTGCAGCTAGTTGAATTTCTTTCTAGTTCCTGGAAATTATGAGTCACCTCAGTTTTCTCTTTTGACTAATCATCTTTTTTATTCACCATTAAATGTATTTGAGAAGAAAATGATAGAACAGTATATTGGTAAATAACCAATTTTCTGGATTTTGGAATATAAGCCAAAATTACCTTTATAAATTGGGTGTGTTACCCTCCTCCCAAAAAAAATTAGGCTAAATGACATTGATCTGTTGGCTTTGATATTACTAAAAATGACTATCTTTTCTAAAAATTCAGAGCATAGGTGAATTTCTTCCAAAGATATAGACACTTGAAAGAGTCAGAATGAAGTCCATTCAGAGTATAAACTCCACAAACTGGATTTCTAGGGCCATTGATTTGATCATACTTATGTAACCAATGCTTTTGAAGACACATATAAACTTCTTTCCTCCACCATGAAAAGGATTTAGCAGTTACTAAACATAAGTCCTTAAATGTTTTCCTCTTGTCTATTACAGAATCAAAGATCACTGAAAAGCAAGTGCCAGCTAAAGACCAAGTGACTGCAAATCCCCCAGAAAGTGCTGTTGCTCAGTCCTCAGACTCCCCCACAGTGTACCTGAAGGATGTTGTGTGTTACCTGTCCCTGCTGGAGACAGGGAGACCTCAGGATAAGCTAGAGTGTAAGTACTCCCCTGCCAACCACTACAGCCTTTTCCTAGGGAGATCCAGTGGTATGCCCATCACTGCAAATATGCTGGGGATTGTTCTGGGGCCATGGATATGGGTCCATCCTCCTTCAGGGAGGTTTTTCTGCACTGTCTTCAGCAACAACATGAACATTTCCTAGAATCCACCCCAGGGTACAGTGTACAATGTAGAAAGTAAGAGGTGCATCTGAGACCTTGGTATTGAGAACCAGGATTTTGAAAGGAAAGGGATCTCCCCAAAGCATCAAGACACCCCTTCTTTGCTGGCAGGAATTCCTGAAGGCCTATCACCAGGAAGCTGCTACCTCTTCTTACATTATTCAAGGGAAAATGTTCAGTATCTGTCTCCCCTCTATATTCTCTATATTCTCCCATATTCTCTATAACTATGAGGAATTTTTTTCCCCTGAGATCTAATCAACCTCCATCTTATTAAAGCCTTTTTGCCATTTTTTCACCCACCATTTTGAGCCACTGGAGAAAGAGGGCTAGTGAATTAAGGGGGTTGAGCTTGGGTTCACACTGCTACTAAAATTGGCTTCAAAATCATATGTTCAGAAGAAAAGCCCACAGTGGCGGATGATTCACTTCAAGGATGGTCTCACTGGACTCTGTGAACCTTTAAACAGGTGGTGATAGGACCTTGTTAAAAATATATGTATTTTTTTCTGACTTCTCTTAGGCGCCTTAACAGACACCTTATGTGTATGTTTTTAAGGAGAAAACATACACATCATAGCAAAAAGTTCAAGCAATTAATAAGACATCAACAAAATTTAAACATCAGCAAGGAGAAGTCTGGTAAAGGTTAACCCTTGCAAAAACAATCGACAGTGTGCTCATTAGCTGATCTTAAAATCACTCTCATAGGTTTGAGGTGTAACAGTTGCAAGTCTGAAAGGCTAAATTGGAAGCAAATGTAGAAGACTTCTGTTTCTTCTGACTAATGTGAAAGGTGAAATATCAAATTATTCCCACCATTCAGTTGGATTTTGAGTTGCAGGCATTATGTTTGTTCAAACTACCAAAGAGGGTGTGTGGCAGACACTTTACATCAGTGACTCTCAGACTCAGTCTTGTATGCCAAAAAAAAAAAGAAACAGCACATTGAACAACTTTTTATTATAAATTCAACCATAAATAAAAGTAGAGTACTATGGACTTAATGTTCCTGTTAGCCACTTTGAACAATTACCAGTTTATTGTCAATAATGGTTTATTTATACCTCCCACTCATTCCCTCAGCCCCAGATTATTTTGAAGCAAATTCCAGACCTCATATAATCCAATCTGTAAATATTTCAGTATGTACCTCTAAAATATGTCATTGTCTTAAATATAACTATGATTCCATGATCACATCTAAAGAAAATGATTTCTTACTATTATCAAATATTCAGTCTGTACTCACATGTTCCCATTATCTTATATTTTTTTAATTGTTTGAGTCAGGATCCAAGTAACATCCATATGTTGCTATCGATCATTATATCTCTTCTGTTTCTTTTGATCTTTTGCTTAATATTTTTCCTTGCAATTTTTTGTTGCAGAAACTTGGACATCTGTCCTGTAGAGTTTTCAACTGTTCTTTTAAATAATTAAACCAAACAAATTTAAATTCTCTCTTGATTTTAATAATTAAAAGCAAGTTAAATTTTTTCTTTTTAATAACTAAAAATGTATCTTTTTGGAAATAATTCCCTGAAAGCCCACCTATCACCAAAGCAGTAATCACAATACTAAGTCATCACTGAACACCTTATATTTACTGAGCATTTTAAGTGCATTGTCTTCTTTGAACCTCTTAATAGCCCTAGAAGATCGATATAATTATTCTCATTGTACATGTAAAAAAGCACAGAATGGTTAAATGATTTGTCCCAGCCAGGCTGCTAAAAGATAGGATACTTACTCACACTTTATGCTTCTACTGTTCATGCAGAGTAAGACCAAGGAAGCTCTGTGTTAATGTTGCCCCCTTCCAGGGTCTGGGAGCAACATAGTAGGAGTCTGACCTTCTTTATTTTTTTTTAATTGTTGGCACTACTCTAGATGTCCCCCCTTTCCGCAACTTTGCCCACCTCCACCCAGCCCCTCCCCCAGCTCCCCTGGCCTTCACCACACTATTGCCTGTGTCCAAAGGCTACGCCTCTATGTTCTTCACTTTCTCTGATGCAACCCCCCTCAACCCCTCTTCTCTGAGATCTATCAGTCTGTTCCATGTGTCCATGCCTCTGGTTCTATTTTGTCTGTCAGTTTATTTTGTTCATTAGGTTCCACATATAAGTGAGATCAACCATATGGTATTTGTCCTTCTTTATATCATTCAACCATCTGTCTGGCAAGTCAGCCTCATATGCTCTGTGCCTCTGACCAGAACATTCTGAGGACTCACAAAGAATGACCCTACTTTAAACAACTTAAACTCCAACCAGGGTGCCCCACTGAACAAACACAAACTGCAGAGACATTAAAACATGCAGCTGAAGTGACAACATGAGGGCAACTTCCCAGGAGTGCTGTGACCCTGTGGGTATATGCTGAGAGACCCAAGCAGCTATAGGGGAAGGATGGGTCAGGGGAGGCTCACAGAGAACGCAGGCATGAGGAAGGGTGTTAAAGAAGGGGAGGAAAATGAGACATGTTCTGCTCTGCTCCCCGCCCTGCTTACTTCTGAATCCATAGACAGGATCTCTACCTTAGATGAACAAAATGCAAGTTTCCAGGTCCCATAAATGAACATTTAATCCTTTGCTCAAATTTCTCTGCCAGATCTTCCTTATCCTATATATCATCCCTCTACTGTTAGAACATAATAGATGTTTGTGAATACTAGGTTGACGTGCTATTCTTTTTTTTTTTTTTTAAAGATTTTATTATTTCCAGGGAGAGAGGAAGAGAGAGAGGCAGAGAGGGAGAGAGACATCAATGTATGGTTGCCTTTCACCTGCCTCCAGCCACAGACCTGGCTGGAGACATGGCTTGCAACCTGGCTGCTTGCAACCTGGCTACGTGCCCTGGCTGGGGAATCGAACCAGCGACCCTTGGGTTCGCAGGCCAGCGCCTTATCCACTGTGCTACCAGCCAGGGCTCGACATACTATTCTTTTAGAAAAAGAAATATAGTAATTTCTATAATAGTAACTACTTCATAGCATTATGGAGGATTAAATAACTAATAAGATCAAATGACTTGTACCTATTAAATGCCATAAATAAATGTTTATTAATGAAATAAAATAAAATAAAAATAAATAACATCCATTGAGTACTTTCTACATTCTAAGCACTGTAGATTAGGCTTATAATTCACATATCATTCCTCATTTTTAAAACCAAGGGCAAAGAAACCATTATAAACACCATCTTACAGATGAAGAAACTGAGACTAAATGACTTAGTGGAACCTGCAGTGGCAGTAGGGCAGAGCCAAGGTCTGGAGCTGCCTAACTCCACACCCTTTTGTGTGCAATAGAGGTAATGCTCCATCTGTCCTTCTGGTGTCCCTGCCCCATCACTGCTGGGCATGTTTTGAGTTGAGTTCCAGTGATGCTGAGAGGTCTAAATGCTCTGCAAGAATCACATGAATGAACTGGATCTTATCAGTCCCAGAAGCCAGGTGGCTTGGTTCTCCTCCCTCTCCCCACTTCTCTGTGAGGAAGTCAGATTCTGCTCCTTCGGGGGTTGGGTGAGCTGGCTGCAACAGCCTTTGTCCCAGTGATGGTCAGAACTCATCTAAAACTGGCAGCAACAAAGCCTCAGGCAGTCCCTGGTGCCTGGAGGGTGCCTCAAGCTTCATCTCTGTTTCTTGCAGTCATGTTTCGCCTCTATGATTCGGATGAGAACGGTCTTCTGGATCAAGAGGTAAGCTCTCCAAATATCCCTTCTGGATCCAAGAGAGGCTGGGGAAGAAAGGAACAGGTGGAGGAAGCATCTAAAAACTCTTTATAAGAGTTCTATCTTTATAAGAATAGCCATGTCTCAATGTGGGCTGCAGAAGTGAGTAGAACCCCCACCTCCTATTTCCAAAGAGCCAGCCTGGAGGAGAGTGAACTCCAACTTGCCTTTTCATTCCAGAAGCCCAGGACTATAAAATCTCAGAAAGGGGAGAAGCTTTAGTATCTTATTAAGTTTCATTTCCTAATGGGTTCAGAACTTCTTCCTGTGATTTCCTGTGTAGTCCAGGAGCAGAAGGGAGGAGGTGGGAGAGGCAGCAAGACCAGGGCACGAGGGCAGGAGGAAGGCAGGTAACTGCTGGTGTGCATTGGCATCACCCTTGCCTTCCTCTCATACCCCAGGGCACTAACTTTAGGAGTCTGGTTCTGTCTTCTCTGAGTACATGATCATTACACCTGGAAAAGCCTGAGACTCACACCCCACCCTCTTCTCCTGCAGCAATACACAGGGATAGGTCAGGGATCATGGAGTGAAAAGAATAGACAGGAAATAAAGCAGAGAGGGGAGAGGGCAAAAGAGTCATGCAGGCCATGTCTTCATGACTGGCAATGTTAAAGATGGGACTCATTGACAGAAAGGCTCTGAGGTGGGGGTGCATGGGGCTGAGTCAGAATAGAGGGACAAAGAAAGAGCCCAAGTCTACTAGACCAACTAAATCAACCCAATTCCCTCCAAACCCCAGAGTGTCTTTATGGGAGCCCCACAGCCACAGTGCAATGCTGTGGTTTATGTCATGTGAGGGAACAACCAAAGAATCACAGACCCTCAAGCATCTGTCAGTACATATTTATTAACTACTTTGTGTTTACTGGGGATATATCAATGAGCCAACTGGCAAAAAGACAAAAACAAAAATGCCCATGCCCTCATGAAGCTTTCATTCTAGGGCAAACATACACACTGTAAAACATAGTAAACTGTGTGCTAGAGAAAAATAAAGGAGGGGAAGGAAGTGTTGGAAGGTGCTGCAGTTTTAGCTGGAGGAACCAAGGAAGGTCTCCCTGAGGAGGGGACACCTGACAGAGGCTTGAAGGAGGTGAGGGACTGTAAGTTGGGAGGGAACACGGAGGTCTGGAGCAAGTGCCTTTCCAGAGAGGGAACTGAGAGTGCAAAGGTCCCGAGAGGTGCCTGGAGTATTAGTGGATGAACTAGGGTGTCAGAGTGACAGCAACAGAGTTCAAGGTGAGGTCACACTGAGTCAGTAGTAAGAGATGAGATCAGAGAAGTGGGATGAGGGCTGGAGGAAGTTTGCAAAGCATTATCAAGCCTTTCAGGTGATTGAAAGGGTTTGCTTTTTACTCCGAATAAATAGAGACCCATTGGAGATTTTGAGCAGAAGAGTGACAAGATTGACTTGTGTGTAACAGGATGACTCTAGTCCCTATGTCATCCGGGCAGTAGGGGCACAAGCAGAGATGCTAGGTCAGAGGTTATTGAAATCATCAAGACAGGAAGGGATGGCAACCTGCACTAGGGTAGAAGCCTTGCAGGTGGTAAGAAGTAGTTAAATCTCAGATGCTTTTGGAAGGGAACATTGGTGAACTGCAGCAGTCTCAAAAGAGTCACCTGATTCCACTTCCCACCACCCAGAATCCCTGGCAGCTGGACACCCAGCCTCTTTGTGAACACTCCCAGTACCGGACAGCTCACCTGCTGCCTTACAACAGCCGCTCTCCTGCTGAGGGGAACTCAGAAAGGCGTCCTTCCTACACAGAAGTCACCTCTAGTCTGCCAGGGAAATTTTCACCATGAAATCTGCTGTTTCCCCTCCCCCTTTCCCAATCCAGTAGTGAGGCCAAAATAAGCCGTCCCTCAACAAACCCCTCCCTGCTTGCTTTTACCCTCTGTAGCCAACCAGGGCAGCTGACCAGTGGAATACCGATGCTACACCATTGGCCTTCAAGTATTTGAAGGTACTACCACACCTCCTCTAAAATGTTCTCCAAGCTCAAATTTCCCAGTTATGACACGGCTTCTCAGCAGGCAGACTTAACCATGCACTCTGGTCAAGCTCTGGTTTGTCAATGCCATTCTTAAAATGTGGCACAGAACTGAACCCACCCGCCATGACTTGTTCGTTAATCGTCCTTACGGGGACTAACTAGGATAGCCATCAGGCAAGCTAGTTCTGCCTGAAATCTGCTCCCCTCTGCTTCCTGAAAATGCCCATCCATGCACACAGCTCACGGCTGAGTCTAATTCGCAGTTCCTGAATCACATTGTTTTATCATTGACTCTTAGTCCCAACTGGACTCACAAACTCTTTCCATTGGCACTTCTGCAGAACCCTGTCCCCACCTTTCTGCCTCCCATCTACCACCTCATCTTCAGTTTTGCAATAAATCATTTTTTAAGTTAAACAAAATACAATTTTTTAATTCCTTTTTTGACCCAGCATTCTACCTGGTGGAGGTAACACTTTTGAACCTTGAGCTTCAGTTCACCAATGTATCTTCCCACATTGATCTTACTATTAACATCTTAGATCATGGCCAAGAGATGCTAATGCCTCCTTGATCTTGTGTGTTTCAGTGGGACTTTGGATGCACTGATTCATTAGCATCCAACAATTCTGTGAATTTATAGATAGAATCTGGCCAGTTAACCTCTCATGGATTTCCTGTTCAGAGTCCTAGGTTCAGGGCTGGGCATGATACAATGGAAACAGAGGAATCTAAATCATAGTGCCTGAACTAGGACCAATGCAGTGGCCCTCCATTCAACTGAAACTGACCTCTGAGGAGTTTAGATGGATCCCAGGTTGCTAAAGTTGCGGAAATGAGGAGTGACTAGAGAGAGAGGAGAGAGCTGCCTTGTAAGCGTTTGAGAGAGCTAAGATGACAAGGGGAAAACAGGAGTGCTCTTAGGCTCTCTAAGTCAACGTCCAGACTAGGGGAAGGAAGGAGAGTCCAGGTGGGTCCAGGAGGAGCTCTGTATTCAGGGAGCTTTCTTATCTGTCTTCTGTGCTTCTTGTGAGCATCTACTCTCCACCGAGCTTTGTGGTCAAGGCAGAAATTAGAGCAGAAACAATTAGTGAGCCATCCATGAAATGCCAGTATATTGTACCCACTACTTACCATGTTCTGCCCTGCCCATCTTCCCACAAGGTTTGGTGTTGAGCCTTTCTCTTAAAAACACACCTTCACTAAGCATAATACTTTCTAGTTCCATCCATGTTCTTGCAAAGGTTAGGAGTTCCTCCTTTCGTTCTGCTGTGTAATATTCCATTGTGTAAATGTACCAAAGTTTTTTTTGATCCAATCATCCTCTGGAACTAGAAAGTATTATGCTTAGTGAAATAAGCTAGTCAGTGAAAAACAAATACCACACAATCTCACCCATTTCAGGACAATAATGAACACAACAAATAAGCAAAACAGAACCAGATACATGAATACAATGAATAGACCTCCAGCAGGCAGAGAGGAGAGGGGAGGTAAGAGGGGAGAGGAGGAGGCAAAGAAGGGGAGCAGTTTAGTCAAGGAACTAGTATGGAAGAACCATGGACATGGACAACAAGTGGGATTGACTTTGAGGGGGGTGGGTGGGTGGGGAAGAGGACAGAGGGAAGGAAAAAGGGGATGGATGTAATAAAACAACAATACAATTAAATATTTTAAAAACCCCAAAACCACATCTTCAGTCAGTTTCCCCCCTTAATGTTTTCTAGGAGATGGATCGGATTGTCAACCAAATGCTGCACATTGCCCAGTATCTTGAGTGGGATCCCATGGAGCTAAGGCCTGTGAGTTTCTGGAAACATAGGGTGACTTCCAAGTAAGCTTCCAAGAGACAAATGGGGCACACTCAGGAGAGAAACTGGCAGGCTCTTCCAGACTCGTCTTCTTATCTGCAGCTTCCCTGGGGTCCTACACCTGGATCTCTTACTTCTGTGATGGGAAACACTATCAGCAGCAGGGAAAAGTGTAGACATAATTCAAATAATAAGCCCCCTGACCTTTTCTCTAGCTCTGAAAAAAAATTTTTTTAAGATTTTATTTATTATTTCCAGAGAGAGGAAGGGAGAAAGAGAAACATCAATGTATGGTTGCCTTTCACCTGCCTCCAACCATGGATCTGGCTGGAGATCTGGCTTGCAACCTGGTTATGTGCCCTGGCTGGGAATCGAACCAGCGACATTTTGGTTCACAGGCTAGTGCCTTATCCGCTGTGCTACCAGCCAGGGCCAGATCTTCTAAATTCTAGCTCTAAAATTTTTTAACAGGAGTTCATAGATCAAAGAATTTAGAGCTACAAAGAATTTTAAAGATTTTCCTCTATCACCTGATAATAATTATCATTTTATTTTTCATATAAAGGTGCACTTCATATGCTTTTTCTCTAATCCTCACTACAGTGCTGCACACATAGCAGTATTATTTCCATTTTATAGATGAGTGAGGCAGAACCCAGAGATTTGGGGGAGCTGTCTTCCCCAAGGCCACTCGGTCAGGTCGGGCAGAGCCAAGCCTGGACCTCTGCCCCTTCACCCACATTTTTCCCCTCACTGTGAATCAGAGGGGCAGGGGGTAAAACACAAGGGAGACAATGCACAACAGAAGAGAAATCAGAGGGTGGGAGTGGGTTAAAACAGTCAAGAATGAAAGCAGACAACTGCTGCTCTGTGGATCCCGCAGATATTGAAGGAGATGTTGCAAGGGATGGACTACGACCGGGACGGCTTTGTGTCTCTAGAAGAATGGGTCCACGGAGGGATGACCACCATCCCGTTGCTGGTCCTTCTGGGCATGGACGACTCTGTAAGTCAGCAAGCCTGCATTCAAAGATCTCTTACCTTTCAGGAACATCAAGTTCCACGTGAAAGTTCTGATCTACACACCACTTCGGCTCCTGCCCCAGTGGGTAAACCATATGCTCTAGACCAGCCCAACAGTCCTTGCTTTTTACTAGTTAGTGACTCCATTATATTCATTCATTTGAGAAGCAGGTACTAAATTATTAGCAAATAAAGATACTGTTCTGAGCTCTGTGAAGGAACACAGATACAGTCTTCACCCACCAGAAGGTTGTGCTCAACCAAGGAAATGGAAAAAAACAAAAAAATTCAAGGAAGAATTTCATCTTTTTCACCAATGAAGTTAAAAACACTAAGAGAGGTGGGGGGAAAGGAAAAAGAAAAGGACAGGAAGTTAAAAATACTGATCTATTGAGAGGTGGAGAGCAATCAAAACAACCAGCTATGGTAGATATTTTTTCCCCCCAATTTATACATACAGAAAACTGAGAGTCTTAGCCTGAGGACCAAAAAAAGAAGTCAGAATTTATTTGACTTGATGCCAAAGATACTTCACTTTCTTTTCTTTCTTTCTTTCTTTCTTTCTTTCTTTCTTTTTTTTTTTAAGATTTTATTATTTTTAGAGAGAAGGGGGAAGGGAGAGAGGCAGAGAGGAAGAGAGACATCAATGTATGGTTGCCTTTCACCTGCCTCAACTATGGACCTGGCTGGAGACCTGGCTTGCAACCTGATTATGTGGCCCTGGCTGGGAATTGAACCAGTGACCTTTGGGTTCGCAAGCCAGCACCTTGATACTTCACTTTCTAATAACCCACACTTAGAAGTGAGATCAGTGAGAAAAAATATTAGAGGGTGTTTGCCCTGGTCCTGAAGGACACCTGGGATTTTGATATCCCATTGTTGAGCTAAAGGTCAAGTGGACGGACCTACAAAAAACAAACGTGAATTTAGTTTTTAATAATCAAAAGTGGTATGCATTTATTTTAAAATATCCTTTAAATTGTAAGTTTTGACATTGACTATAAGGATTCAGAGAAAGCATGTCTAAATGTCTTAAAAGTCACATTGCTTGTTTGGCTTTTTCAAAACCCACATTTGGCCACTGAAAAGTCTGGGGGTCTCTGGGTGCAATATACGCCAAGCAGTATCTCCCAGTGAAACTGCAGTGGCAGCAGGAAGCGTGCTGGGCACGCAGAAAGCTACTCCCGCCTCCTGCAGCTGCCCATGTGCAGAACAAAAGAGCCACATGATGGTGCTATAACCCAAGCACGAATACTTTATCCCCCATCAAGGTCCTTTTGCTTCCTACCTCTAATCTATGAAATACTATCTGAGAAAGGGAGAGTCAGCTCACTGATTTAGCTGATAAATGTATTTTCAGATAAAATGACAGTCTTTGGGTCTGCTGAACAGCGCTGTAGTTTCCTTTTATAAAGAGAACCCCTGGTGTGTAGAGGAAGGGGGAAGGATGGCAGGACCATAGGCTCTGAGGCCAGCAAGAACCCCAATTTGCCTAATGATTCAGTCACTTTTTCTTTGTGTGGCCTTGGGGTGTTTGTATAACTTCTGGGTCTCCTTACACATAAGAAAACACTCTAGTTTTGTGTCCTCTACTGTCTACCATGGATTAGGGATTTAATAAAAGTTTTAATTATCAGGCACCAGATTAGAAGCTTTGCTTATAGACACCATTATATTAAAATGCTTGAAAGAAGTGGCTTTTGAAGTGGTGAGAAGAAAAGAGTTAACCGGGCGCCAGGGAAAGACCCGCATTTGGAAAAACATAATGGGCTCCTCTTGGGACTGTTAGCAGAAGACCTGGCACAGAAAAAGGTCTGACTTCCTTGACCAGCACACACCAGGAGGCCCAAAAGTAAGAACTGGGTTTGAGTCAGACACACTGAATTCTGCGTGTCTGACTGTCAATTATCATCAGCTTACTGTAGGAGTTTTTACTTCCCTAAGGATCAGCCCAAAAGTGGTGCTGTTTTGATGGAGCCTGTGAGAATGGTTCAGAGCCAGCTGGTGTGGAGGGATATCTCTGAAGCCGCAGCCTCTGTAAGGCTGTGCTCCCAGGGGCTAGAAGACAGGAGCTCTGGTGCCCAGGGGAAGTATGTGATTATGTGGTGCTTGGCTTAACTAGTGGATAAGGAGGAACTGGCTTCTGGACCAAGTCAGGAAGAAGTATCTTAACCCATTCTCTGACTATTTCTTTACTATTTTATCCGTGTACAGAAAGTTGACAAGAGCTTACTTGCTGACTGTAGAACATTTGCAAATACAAAACAAAATAGAAATTAGAGAATAAAATAAATTCATAGTGCTTCCAGCTATAGCTAACCTCTGTAAATAGTTAGATGACATCAAAGATCTTATTATGTAAAACTGAGATTATAATAGATTCTCAAATATGCAATCTGCTCTTATTTTTACTTAGCATTGTATCATGAGCACATTTCCATGCCATTACATTTTCTTATTAATATCTTTCCGGTGAACACTTAACATTCAATTATATGGCTATACCACAACTAGCCTTTTGGTAATTTTGAGACTTTAGTATATTTCCAGTTTTGCATTATTTTATTTTATTTTATTTTATTTTTTTTTTTTTTTTTTTTTAAAGATTTTATTTCATTATTTTTAGAAAGAGGGGAAGGGAGAGAGGCAGAGAGGGAGAGAGATATCAATGTATGGTTGCGTTTCACCTGCCTCCAGCCACAGACCTGACTGGAGACCTGGTTTGCAACCTGGTTATGTGCCCTGACTGGGGAATCGAACCTGCGACCTTTGGGTTCGCAGGCCGGCGCCTTAACCACTGTGCTACCAGCCAGGGCCAGTTTTGCATTATTTTAAATAAGTAATGTTAAGTTAAACATCTGACAGAACACAAGTTTAGTCATATTTCTTTCAAAAATTATTTTTTAAGATAAAATCCAAGAAAGGAAATTTGTATGTCAAAGGTTATAAACATTTAAAGGATCGTACATGCATAGACAAAGGATGTTCAGATTTATGCTTTCACCAGTCACGCAGAAGGTTTATTTTATACCCCACATTATCCTGCTCAGATATTCTTAATTTTAATACTTGTAATCTTAGAAAATACATGCACTCAAAGAACTCTGATTTCTCTTTTTAAATTTTTTATTGAATCTATTGGAGGGACATTGGTTAATAAAATTATGTAGGTTTCAGGTGTATAGTTCTCTAATACATCATCTGTATATTGTACTGTGGGTTCACTACCTCAGATTATGTCTCTTTCCATCACCATTTATACCCCCTTACCCTTTCCTGCCTCTCTCCACTCCTATTTTCCTCTGGTAATTTTTAATTTTTAAGAGTCTTTACATCAGTAAAATAAATGTGTACCTTGTCTTGATATGAGAGAAAAGCCTGTAGAGAAAAAGAAGACATACCAGGAGATAACCCCAGGCTTCTGCTAGCTTGGGGCTGCCCACTCCATGTCCCATTCACTCCCTTGCTGTGTCTCCAGGGCTCCAAGGGGGATGGCAGGCACTCCTGGACCATGAAGCATTTCAAGAAACCAACCTACTGCAACTTCTGCCACGTCATGCTGATGGGCGTTCGGAAGCAAGGCCTGTGCTGCATCTGTGAGTAAACATCCTTCAGACCCCTTTCTCCCAGAATGATCTTGCTCTGCACGTGGTTGAGCCATTCCAGAAAAAGTCCATGTGCTTCTGCTTCCTAGCTTGAGGGCCCTCCCACATTGTTGCCGCAGCAGAAAAGGAAAAAAGGACTCTATGTCCTATTTTTGTTCTACCCAAGTCAAGTGGATAAGTATTGTCCCTTTGTTGGAGTCCCATCACAGGCCACAGACCCTCTGCCCCCAGAAAAAAAGTAATTGAGGCTCACACATAATGAAAAAGCATCTCATACTAATTTCAGTTCGGTTTTGCTAGCAAACACTTTGGATGGTCATTGATAAGCAACATATTATGTGTGTGTGTGTGTGTGTGTGTGTGTGTGTAAATGTGGTGGAAACTGAAACTACCCATTTGTTTCATTTTGTAATCCATTAGTCAAGTGAAATGAGAGAAGAGGGGCTGAAAAGGAGACAGAAGAAAGAGAGATGGAAAAGGAAGACAGAAGGGGTGATGTAGGAAAGGGGGTGGATTTGAGAAGAAGAGAGGGGAGGAGGCTGCATGAGCAGGATTTTGGGTGCAGAGTCCTGCCAGTGACCCCACAATATAAACAGGTCTGAACCACCAGAGACTGGGGAGCTGCTGCTGCAGGGTGGATCCTAGGGTGTGGTTCAAGCTACGGGAGCATTTCGTCTACACATGCTTACATGAGCTAGGCAGCAGGTGACCTCAGCCACAAAATCATCTTAACAGAGTTGGGCCCAGTGTCCACCCAGAGAACCAGCAGACTAAAGAAGGGGCCCATCGGTGTTTCCAGCACCCTACCAAATCCAGCTCTCCCACTTCTTATAGACCCAATCTCCTTCCTATTAGGTTCCAGGTCTGTGGGTCCCTGCTGATTGCAGAGTAATCAGTAGTAGCTATAGCAACAATAATGATAACACTTTGTGGAATAGCTATTCTGACCCAGGCACATGGTGTTTTATATAAATTATCTCATTGAATGCTGCAAAAGCCCTGCACAAAGAAAGAAAGGCAATTTTATTCCCATGTGTAGAAAGCCCTGAATTTCACAGATGTAGAACAATTTTCCCAAGACTAAGAGGGTAGTTACAAATGGTAGAGCCAGAATTCAGGCCCAGGCCTACCCCCAGCATCCCTGACAGCAATGCTGGGGCCCTGGTGAGGAGGATGACTCCTCACATTGCCCTTAGGTGGAAAATGCCTTTCTGCAGGTGGTTTTTGGTTGAATTCACTGTCACAGTGGAAGGCAGTGTGGCAGGGTGCGGAGTGCAGAAGTACATTTGACAGATAACCGTGAACTCTCTTCTCAATCAACAACCAGAAAATTTCCACTAGGCAAGGCCAGCTTCTTATGTCCCCTGCCCCTGACTGGTCACCTGGTCAGATGCAGGCCTCAGCTGCAGTATTGGGGGCTGGTTGGACCTTTCCTATGTTGTCACTCACAAGCTCTTTCCTTACTTCTTTTTCAGACTGTAAATATACTGTCCACGAACGCTGTGTATCCAAAAACATTCCTGGGTGTGTCAAAACATACTCAAAAGCCAAAAGGGGCAGTGAGGTTGGTAACACCTATTGCCTTGTTCTTCTGCATGCCATGTCCTGGGAAACATTTCCATCACCCGATTCCTGGGCAGGAAGGGGCTTTGGGAGCCCTATCCAGTCCTTGCTGTGCCTTGAGGACCATTCTTAAGCCATCTAGCTCATCCATCAATCCATTTAGCATCTCCCCGGTGCCCACCATGAACCAGGTGGTGTTAGGAGGTACATGGGTTATAAAATGGTCTTCAGCCTGTGGGAGAATTGTGTGACCCAGTGGGAGAGAAACAGGCACATACGGAAAATGCAAAGTAGTGAGATGGGCAACAGCAATCATGTGGGACATACAGTGGAGGCCAGGGAAGATTTCACAAAGGAGGTGACATTTGAGTTGACCTTGAACCCAAATCAGGAGGACTTCACAAGGCATTGAGGTGGGCAAAGGACCCAGGCAGAAGAAGCCTCCACCTTCAAAGGCATGGTGGAGATGTGGCTTATTCTGGGATCTGTACTTAGTTTGCTATGACCGCAGTAGAGCACACTTAAAGGAAAGTGGCAGGAGCTGTGCTCTGAAGGTGAGATTGAGCCTGGGAAGGTCATGTGAGGTCAGCAGAGAAGTTGGGAAGGAATTTCCTAGGCATCTAAGGGGACATTGAAGAGCTTTGAGCACAGGGGATCATTTGGGTTTGCAAATTAGGTTAATTTCTCTGACCATGGTGCAGGAGAGAGACCCAAGTGGGGAAAAGAAGCCTTCCAACAGTTCAAGCAAGAGGCAGTGTTGCACTGAGGACCCGACTGGGGTGGGGTCCACACTCACTCGATATGCTAACATGTTCACAGAAACATGGTGGTGGCTATGTCTGTGTTGAGGGTCTCCCAGCCATGCCAATGTTGAGTATTTTGACTGTCCTACTGGTGAAGGTAGAGAAGATGCAGGAGAGTTCAAGAGAGACTTTGGAGGTACTACCACCGGACTTGGTGATGGAGAGGTAGAGAGGTAGAGGATAAGAGAAGGGAAGAAGTTGGGAACAGCTCCTAGGTTTCTAATTTGGCCATTAGGTGATGTTGTTCACCGAGTCTGGAAATAGCCTCTTCTCAAAATTAGCAGGGGAATGACATCCAAGTTCATGCATGGAAGATTCCAATGAGGAATCTGAGTCAGGATATGCTTAACAGGTGTGTGTGGGGGGGGTGATATCCAGCCCTCCCCAAAAGGCCTCCACTACAGAAGGGCACCTCCAAGGACACACATGCATGCCCTATGACACACCGCATGGCCTCTTGTCTACTTCTGCACCACGCTCATACACACAGCTTTCCATGTCCATGCCTTCACTACGATGCACGGTACCCCTCCTGGGCTCAGGCTCTACTCCTGCACTCTGGCCACTTGCCACACAAAGCAGAGGGAGGCCTCTGAAAGGCCAGCAGGACATGATGGCCTGAGTCTCCAGGGGCAACCCAAGTCCTTCACTGCCTCATCCAATCCCAGAAGAGGATGGGGAAAGCAACGTGGTGCTGGGAGACAGCCATGGACTTGGAGTCAGAAGACCTGGCTATGAAGCTCTGCTTGGCCACTTATCAGCCATGGCACCTCGGGCCAGTCACTTAACCTCTCTGAAGCCTCATTTTACTCTCCGTGTAATAGAAACAATAATTATCATGATCTCAGAATAAATTCAGTGTGACCACATAGAGGACAAATTGATTAGCAAACTGGATTCTTTATATCCTCAAGGGTGAACGGCAGAAGATAAGAAGGTACAACATAAAAGTGACACAGAGGTGGGGCTTATTATGCCATTTCTACAGATGAGGGACCTGAGACTCAGAGAGGTTCAGCAACTGGCCTAAGGTCACCCTGCTGCCAGAGGGAAGACCCATGGCCCCAACCAGCTTGATCTACGGCCCAAGCCCTCTGTGTTTCCCGGCCTCACGCTGCCCGCCAGAAGAGGGCGCACACGAGCACGTCACTCGGCCGGGAGTTCTGCACAACACAAACAGGGGCTGATTGCCAGACAAGACGCGCCACTCGGAGGCTTCACTGCTAGGGTGAAGGAGCTATTCAAAGCAGAGGAAAAGTGGTTTTTCATCCACCTCAATGGACAAAATGGTGGTTAGGCAGGGAGAGACCACATCAATGCGGTGCAGCCAAGCAAGCTGCCCAGCATCCAGTAAACACCTAAACTAAACAGGAAACAGCCCCTATGGCCTCCCCCGACCCTGTGCCCCTCCCAGACCCTTCTCCTCAAGCCCAGGGCCTGGGGACATGGTTTTGCAGCCTTCCCTGGCATCCTTCCCTTCCCTCCTGCAGGTGATGCAGCACGCGTGGGTGGAAGGGAACTCCTCCGTCAAGTGTGACCGGTGCCACAAAAGTATCAAGTGCTACCAGAGTGTCACCGCGTGGCACTGCGTGTGGTGCCGGAAGACGGTGGGTTGGTGTCCAGGGCATCCTTGCTTCTGTTCAGTGTGGTTTTGTGCTTGAGCTGCAGCCAAGGAGCAGTGGACATCCTGCCAAAGGCATGAGCAGAGCCAGGGGAAGCCTGGGGGTGCCCAGGGCCCCATTCAATGCCCTAAGCCTAGCAGCACCTCCAGTGAATGACCAAGCTGCCCAGATAGGGGATAACCCCGGAACCAGGGCAGCAAGAGCTGCTTAAGAACAAGCTGGTCAATCCACCATCTGCGAGGCCAGTCAGCTGTGAACAGGTTGGACCATTAACTCCTTTCGCCTGTGTGTCATCTGGAGCCAGTGGCACTACCAGAGTTGGAGAGGAATCAGGCGTTCATGCTCCTCAAGGCGCCAGAGGAAGGCACCCTCTTTACAGCAGAGGCCTGTGCCTGCTTCTGCCAGCCACAGCAAATGCCCGTTTCCTCTCTAGTGGGGCGAGCTCCCTGCCACAGCAGACTCAGTGCCATGACGTGTCCCCTAGACCAAGGCCCTTAATCAGCCTCAAAATGGCAGGTCTCCAGGTTACATTGTAGAACTCTTAAGATGCAGAGGTTAAGTCAGAATTCACTTCCAGCCTCTTTTGAGTTTGTTCAACAAGATCTCCTTCTTTCTAGTGTGTCAGAGCTTAGGGAGCAAAAATCCAAAGGGAGCTCTGGAATCCACATGGGGTGCCACACTGAAGGGCCATAGACAAGCCTACTGCTACCCATGACCATCTTGCTCCAGCAGCCATGGGTGGCACTTGGACTCCTTTACCTGCCCATAGCAGACTTGGCAGCCTTAACCACATACAACAGATATGCAAGCATCCACACCACATACCACACACAACACAAACACAGCACACCACACACACGCACCACATGCACATACTCAGTTGTACTCCAAAGCCCGCAGTACAGCAGGGTAAGAGGAGCACTAGACAGTTTGCCTCCTCAGTAAACCTTCAAACCCTCATATCTGACACTTCCTTGGTCACTCACTCACTCACTCTCATCTTTGTTGTTTCCTCCAGTTTCACCGCAAATGTGAATTATCCACGCTGTGTGATGGTGGGGAACTCAAAGACCACATCCTGCTGCCCACCTCCATATGCCCCATCACCCGGGTAAGTGTTGCCCCCCCACCCACCAGGGCTCCGATTGTCCCACCTCCACCCTGCACATGTCAGAGGTAGGCAGCATCCAGACATGCACACCCCTCAGAGGGCTTCCCCAACAACTCTTCAGGCTTGTGCCTTCCGCATAAGTATAAATGAGTTCAGTGCTACACACGCTAGATTGTGAGAGAAAACTCCCCCTGACTGCAGTGGTTCCCACTGCTGGTCACCCTGAATGCTCTTAAATGGCCCATCAAGGAAAGCACATTCGTTCTAAGCTCCTTGCAGGTAGAGCTCAGCTCAAGGAACCATGGTAACATGCGTAGGCAATGCCTCCCCGGCCTCTCTGTCCCTGTCAAGCTCTCCCCCAAGTCCAAACATCTGCCCTGATGGTTTCCACTTGAGTGTCTCAGCCCTAAACTCCTTTTATCTCCATTGGAAATTGTCTCTGTCTCCTGTGTTGACACTTCCTTCTTTAAACCAAACACCAAACACCTGAACTATTCTCTTCCCTTTTAAAGGTGTTGCCAAGTCCCACTGATTCCTCATCTCATGTCGTCCTTGACCACCTGCTTCTTTCTCTTTAAACACTAAAGAAAAACCACTTGGGAAAACCATTTGGCTGTATCTACTATGTTGGAAATGCAAAACTCTATGACCCAACAATATATCTACCTGAGAAGTATGAGCATTTATTCCACCAAAATACATGTACAGAATGTCTATAGCAACTTTATCCGTAACAGTGAAACACTGAAAACAAGCTTAATGAACATGGACAGGAGAGGGAAAAAAACAAAATGCTATTATGCTTAGATGGAAAAAAGGGATAATCACAAAGACAAAATCCTGAAAAAAGAAGCTAGACGCAAAAAAAGGCATGCTCTGTGATTCCATTTATATGAAATTCAAAAGCCAGGCAAAACCAATACAATGCCAAGAGTCACAGCAGAGCTACACCTGACATGACAGTGGTTATAAAGGCATGTATGTACACAGAAACTCCTCAAAATGTAGAGTTAGAATTGAGTACTTTACTATATGTAAAATAAACCTCCATAAAATAAATAATGAGCATATTGAAAACAAAGAAAAAAGACAAACAAAACTAAGACAAATAGCTTTCTCAGTAGCACATCATTTAAATAGTACTGAGCAGAGTAACTGGATGTAAGACCTTACTTCTCAGAGCTTAAGCTTCTGAATCTACAAAGTAGATTTCCATTCATTTTCGTGTTTCCTCTCTCCATGTCCATTCCAGTGTCTCAAAGTTGATGTCAGAGCAAATGATGACAGAGGCCTAGAGAGTCCTAGAGGAACTGATAGGCTAACATGCCTATTTTTAGGTTTAGGCCCACTTTGAAAAACTTCCCATTCTATACCAGTTTTCTAATTCTATTTCTTTTTATTAACCATTTATTTCCCTTATCTTTCCTCTCTTCGCACAGGACAGGCAAGGTGGGAAGGCTGATGGCAGTGCATCAGATAAGGATGAACTTGCAACGCAGGTAACTCAGCAAGCCAGAGTCTGACCATTCATCATAAGTTGGTCCAAGGCTGTGGAGAGGAATACAGGATTTGAGAAATATATCCCAACATTTTCTTTTATATTATATCACATAAGACACTTTATTTCCAACCTCTTCTTTATCCTTATATGTACAATTAGCTCATTTTTCACTTAGGTTCACCAATCAATATCTTCTCTTTGTGCCTTCCACAAAGTTTCAGGGACTGCAGGAAAGACAACCTGGTGAGGTACAAAAGGCACTAGAAAATAAAATAGAAAATGAAGGCCACCTGCTGTGCCTCTGAGCCTTCTTTTCCTTGTTTGAAAAGGGACAGAGCAATCCCTGCACAGCCCTCCACCCAGAGGTGCTCTGAGATTCAATGACAACATGCAGATTCACGGGTTTTGAACATGAAAACATAAGGAATAATGATGGGGAATCTTAATAATGTGAGGAAGCTCTAGATACCTGGACAAACAGAAAGTCAAGTGGAGCAGACGCACATGCACCATCACACAATGCCGACATACCAGTTGTTCACCTGGTATCCATTTGGGTATCCTGCATCTGTAGTGACTGGGCAATGCCCATGCTGCACAGGTTGATAAGTATTTTGAATACCATCCCCAGAAGTGAAAATTACTCTCCAGGTTCCAAGATGCTTCTGAGTGTCCCATAGACAGTCACCCTAGAGCAGATGAGAACATTCCTGAAAATCATAAAGAATGGTGCTGCCCATTTTAGGCAGCATGGCTCTGTGTTCACTGCATTTTTAGCTTGGGGTCTGGAAGTGTGAGCATAAGATCATGAATGTGGAGCAGAGTTATGTCTCTATCAGTATGTCCTTCAGCTAAACCTGTCAGTATTTATCGGGCACCCACTCCTGTATCTGGGAATATGGGGTCCTGCATAAAAGAGTCACACACACACACACACACACACACACACACACACATACACTGCTTTTGAGGCTTTAAGATCCAGTTGATGTTTGGAGACATTTATCTAAGAAAATAAAAAATAAACAACAACAAAAGAAATCCAGAAGGTTTTATGTGTTTCAAGTACAATAGTCTTAGTTGCAGTAATTGAGGAAAACTTCATAGAGGATGTAGCTCTTGAACTGGGCCCTGAAGCTGAGAAGTTTTTTTAAATGTTGCAACAAAGGAAGGGGGCATTTCAGGGCACTGAACAGAAGAAGAAATCAGTGTAAGCAAACCCAAGGGGTAGGAATGCAGGAGACACACTCACTAGAGGGTAAGAGGGGGTTTGGCCAAAACCGCAGTGAGGGTTAGAGTCATTAAGAGGTAACAGTTAAATGAGGCTATATATTGAAACGATTGGAAGACAGGTTAGGAGAGTTGGATTTTGCCCTCTGAGCAATGAGGTGTTGTTAAAGGTTTTGATCAAGAGTGGTATAAGTAATGTGATACCCTGGGAATAGCCTATAGGACTTACCTGAGCTAGGAAATGCCTGAGCAGTATGGTGACTGAGGCAGCTGCCAGAAAGAAAAGGACATTCTAGGGAAAGAATCTGGCAGAACAAGGTTTCTTTTCCTGGATGACTGGATGAATAATAACATTTAAACCGAAACAGAGAGCCAGAAGACAACCAGTTTTTTTGTTGTTGTTTTTTAAGATTTCATTTATTTATTTTTAGAGAGAGGGGAAAGGAGGGAGAAAGAGAGGAGGAGAAACATCTATATGTGGTTGCCTCTCACACACCCCCAACTAGGGACCTTGCCTGCAACCCAGGCATGTGCCCTGACTGGGAATCAGATAGGCAGCCATTTGGTTCACAGGCCAGCACTCCATCCACTGAGCCACACCAGTCAGGACAAGATGTCGAGTTTTATGGTGAAAGAAGATAGGCCAGGTTTGGGATATGTTGTGATTCGGGGCAACCTTATGGTAAAACAGCTGGTTGAGGGGACCCACAGACTGTGAGAAATGTGGAACCAGAGCTCAGGAGGAAAGTCAGTGCTGGGGGGATGTCATGGTTAACTTCCTGAGTGTTATTTTATTTAGGTGTTTGATCAGATGGTCATATCTTCAAAGGTCATGTTCTGTTGTATTTTTCACAAAATCTAATCTCATGGTGTGGGCACAATGCCTCACCATTGTTGAATGATTTGAAGCTATGATGCCATTGTCCTGTCACTGATTTTGACTTTAAACCCTATCACCATTCACACCACTTCAAGGCCACTCAAACTGAAGACACCTAACTGCTCACCCCCTCAAAAACTCAGTGGACAAAGATCTAGCTCCCGCCCTCCTCTCCTCCATGCCTGTAACTTCTTCCTATCCACCTCTCCCAGATGCTGTCTTAGTGTAAATGCTCATTTTGTTCCTTCTGTTGGCTGAAACAGAGCTAATTTCTTTTTCTTTTATCTTTTTAAGTATAAGATCATCCCCACCCCTGGTACCCACCCCCTGTTGGTCTTGGTGAACCCCAAGAGCGGAGGGAGACAAGGAGAAAGGTATGTTCTCTTCTTTTTCAAAATGGAGAGACTGGAACAGCCTCACTTGGGTCCTATCTTCCCTTCAACCATAACAGAGTGGTCTGTGGAGACAGGCAGACAAGGGTCCAAATCCCAGCCCTACTACTTATATCTTGATGACCTGGTTCAAGTGACTTAATGTCCCTGTGCCTTGGTTTCTTCCACTGTAAATAAATAATTTCTCCTCTTCTAGGGTTGCTGTAAGGATTAAAATAGACACAGTGCTTAGCCTAAGGTCTGTCACATGAGCCATTATTATGGGTCCCAGAGTCAGACCAAGTTCTGACATGCCTGTTTCCTTCCTAGTCTCTTAAGTGTTTTCTTGATTAAGAGATGTGGCAGGACTCACTGAAGGAGACTTTCTGGCCTATCCATCCCTTGAGAAAGCAGGGTGCTCACCTCATCAATGAAGGAAATGCCCTGTCTTCTGAAAGCAGTAAAGAACAGGAGGAGAGAGGGAGAAAGGGTAAAGCAGCACTGACTCCAGCCCTGTTCAGCTCCCAGGTAATATACAGATGGCATGTGACCTGGAATCCAGGTTAAAAAAATAATAAGTAGGGTTGAAGCAACAACTATGAGAATCCCTACCCAATCCAAGAGGCAGAACACCTCTTCTAAACTAACCTGATTAGCTCAAACTGGAGCCTTGAAACCGAACCTAGATGGGGTCATTGCCCTGACCCTGCCCCAGCCCCACTGCCTGTGTTTCCTCCTGATTCAAAGATTTGGGTGGTTTTTCCATTGAGAGTCCCTTGATGACTTTATATAGTCCACAAAGAGTAGGATTGAACAACCTAGAACGTACAGAGTATTTGGGAGAAGGCCTCCATGAAGGTAAAAGCTTTAGGAGAATGGGAGTTCTATTCTCTGAGTTTCTCTGCCCTGTCTTTTCTGCAAGGAGTGATACTTCTGAGATTGGGGGCTAGAGTCTTGGAGATCAGGGAGGCCTTGGACCAGGGAATTAGGGTATGAGTGATGCACCTGAAGCTGGGACTTCAGGATCTACAGGGCCTGCGTTCAGCCTTCTCCCCAGTGGGTTTAAATGGACCATCGTTCCCACCATCAATGCGCTGCAGAGGTATTTGCCCTACTGTGACTTCTCATAATGACATTCTCCCTCTTTGCCTCTCTCTTTCTTTTTTCCCCCACAGAATTCTTCGGAAATTCCACTATCTGCTCAACCCCAAACAAGTTTTCAGCCTGGACAATGGGGGCCCTACTCCAGGGTACGGAGATGCGATCCTTACTTCTTGTTTCTCCCCGTCCCCTTCAGTCTCTGGAGCACATCTTTTCTGTCACCTTTCTTTGTCTTTTTGACTTGTGAACTTGTCCTCCCTGACATTTTACTCATTTTCTCTCCTTTTCCTTACATCTACTCTTAACTTCATCCTGGAGACGCCCAGGAATTCTCATTATATTTGACTCTGGGAAGCAGCCTCCAGCATATGCCATTCATTTGATTGACAGGAAGGGCGGGCTGGTAAATTATTTTAACTTATTTGTCAGGCTGTGTTAGCTGTTATCTTCATACTGAATCATCAAGGAGGAGGAAAGAATTTCCTTATCACTGTCTGTCAGTAGTTCCCTTGCATGTTCCGCTGTGGGTCATTTTAGGATAAAAACAACTGGTAATTCGATGGAATCACTTTTTTCCTGAATTGCTCATTTTAAAGATTGTTAAGCTCCCTGTGGCCCTTCTTCTTTCATTTGCCTATTGGCTCTTTCTCTGCTCATTAGCGAGGAAAAGTAAGGAAGGGAGACAGGCAGCCCCTTTGCTGCCTGACTAAAGGTCTGTTGGGAGGAGCTGGTCCTTGCGGGTCTATGTCACCGAGTCTCCTCCAGCATCGGGCCTGGAAAGCCCCCAAAGACTGTTCTTACCAGAGATGTTGCACTAGAAACGTGCTAGCCACAGCCTGTGCAGGGCCCAAGTCCTCAGGTCTGTGCATACAGGCTGGGCTTTTCAGCGCACAGCCACTTCGCCTAATCTCCTAACCTGCTCTCCTATACTGAGTTCAACGAGACCCTCAGAAGGGCTGGAGTAAGGACTCCAAACATGGAATCTGTCCCTGTCTTCAGTTTTTTGACACAAAGCTCTAACTTGTGGCATCGATAGTGTAGGCAAGACCAGGTTAAAAGGAGAAAGAAACCCAAGTGCAGATTCAGCCCCTCTGCCATGATTTAACCCTAATTTCAGAGCAGAGCCCACCTATCCTGCCATGGGTGACCAGTGGGTGCCGTCACGGTCACCATGACCTCCAGTTGCTGCTCCCCTACCCTATGGGTGAGCAGCAGCCCACCATACCTTTACCAGCCCATTCTCCTCGGGAGCATTTTAATACTTGAATGCAATGTTCCCACTTAACCGCATCAGTCCTAAATTGTTTTTGCTCTGGATGACAAGCCTGGTGACAATTTCTAGGGCTGCTGCGCTGAGTATCTCTGAGATGTCAGTCTGTAATCAGACAGGCTGTCCACGTGACCGGAGCCTCCATTCAGAATTCACTTCCTGTAGGGGAGCAGGGGACGAATGTGAAGCAGGGAATGTGAGTTTGCCCGCACCTGCGTCTGCGCTCAGAAAGCCACAAGGGCTTCTCAGACCACAAGGGTGGGCAAAGGGAAGATGCTGAGCTTCAGCTTCCCAAGTCCCACCCCCAGGTGTCCACAGGTCACCTTTGCTCTGAAGCAGAGGTTCTTCACCTTCCCATGCCAAGAACCTGTTGGGCAGCCTAACGAAGCCTGGGGACCCCTTCTCAGACTAATGTTTTTCAATACATAAAATGAAATATATAGGATTACCAGGAAAACTAATTGTATTTAAAACAGCTATCAAAATGTTAAGAAAAATTTGCAGGATGGGAATATATGTGATTTTCTAACATGCGGCAAGTTCCACAGGCAAGTCTATTAAGTATTGTAAACTGAAAGCAGTGATGAGCATAAATAATGGCGTGAACTATCTGCCATAACTGTAGTAAAACTTGAAAATACCTGTGATTTCAACTCCTGACAAAGTCATGGGTATTGTTAATATGTCTGTGATTTTTGGCTTACATTCACAATTGAAGCAAATGCTAAATTTTACTTAGAACTTAGGGCAGATAAAAATGTAACATTTTCTCCTCCAAGTGCATACTTCTGGATTCTATCCGCAGACCTCTTACAGGTTCAGTTCCCTGCTCCAAAGGGTTAAGACCCCCAAGAAGAAAAGGTGCTCACTCCACTTAGGTCTGGACCCCCAGCAGAGCGGGATAAAGATCTAGTGAGTTCAGTGCATCTGATTTAAAGCATCTGGGAACAGAACAGGTAGGGGAGCTAAGGGGAATCAAAATGTTGGGGGTTAGTTGTATTGTTGCCAAAATCAGAAAACTCTGGATTCCTCTGCACAAATAATAGAGATTTTCTAGGGAAAAAGAAAAAATAGGTTTTGTGTTGACTGTTGAGTCCTTACACTGGGATGGTCCCTGAGATTCATACTCAATGGTTTTGCTTAGTAAGTTCTGGTTTCAGAACATTAAGTGACCATTGCAACCCCAAAAGGAATCAAAGTCATAACATACTCCCAGCGGGGGGAGTGGGGAGTGGGTGGGAGAGCGCAGGACTCTGACTTAAACAGTGTCAAAGATCAGCCACAACCTGGTAAACAAGACCATTTGGGCCTTTCTTTTACTTCCCAGGCTGAACTTTTTCCGAGATACTCCAGACTTCCGAGTCTTGGCCTGCGGAGGCGATGGGACAGTTGGCTGGATTCTGGATTGCATTGGTAAGAATGGGCTGCAAAGCCCTTCGCAGTTCACTTAGCATATGTATATTTAAAGACCCAGGAAGGCAATAAAAAAGAAAGAGAAATGTAGCCATGTCTTGGTCAACCTTGTTATCACTCTTGGACCAATGTTAGGCTAAAAATCCACTTTGGCTGGAAAAACAAAGAAACAAGACGGTAGGATTCCCATAGGTATGGGTGTAAGAGCTGGTATCGGACCTTGCTTCAAAAACATCTGTCGTGTCTGGGGTTTCGTCAATGGCCAGATAGGCAGGACTAGGTGGTCAGGGGGAGGGGCAGAACTGAGACTCCAGGGAGATCCAGGGTGGTGGATAAAGGCCAGAGCACCAAGCATAGATGCATAGCCCAGAGCAAATCACCTTGAGGTGAGCCCCAGGACCCAAGCCCAGAAAACTCATCTAGAAAATGCAGATCAGTGCCAGCAAAGAAAGGCCATGTTGGACTATGTCCAATACACCTTGATCAAAGAGGCAGAAGTCAGGGCCCAGGCTGGGAGTTACATGCATGCGTTCCAGTCCCCCTCTGCCTGGGTTTATGGCTCCTTGGATACATGACCCCCAGTCAGTGACGGAGACTGACTCTGAGATCCTGGGATAAGAGTATATTCAAGACCTGACTCAGAAGAACCCAGGTACACACTGAGACATGGAACATAAGGATGGAAAAGGGAAGAGCTGGGGAGAGCCATCATCAGAGTTGGAGGTCAGGCCCAGAGCAATAAGCCCTGGGCTGCTTCTGCCTTCCTGTCATTCATTCCGCACACACTGCCTGTGCACCTCCTGCACGAAGCTCTCCTCAAGGAGGTGGAGATGCAGCAACAAGCAAATAGACAAGAATCCTGTCTTCATGGAGCTTCCTTCTAGAGGGAAGACATGGGGAATAAACAAAGAAATAAGTGAAGCATAAAATGTGTTAGAAGGTGATGAAAATATAGCAAGGAAGGGGCAAAGGGAGCACAGCAGTGGGGGGCCAGGGGTGCAGTCTAAATCTGGTGATCAGGGAAGACCTCACAGAGCAGAGGACGTTTGATGGGGACCTAGAGAAGGTGAGTCATGTGGATACCTGAGGGAAGGGCAGTGCTGGCAGACGGAACAGCAGCTACAAAGGATGATGGGTAGGAACAGGCCAGGCTGCTGAAGGCCACAGGAAGGCTACAAGGTGTACCAGAGCAGAGCGTGTGAAGGTTGTGTGGCAGGGCAGGCAGTAGAAATAGTATACAGCCAGGTCACCAAGATATGTAAGACATTATACAGAATATGGCTTTCCTACTGGGAAAGTCCCAAGGTACTGTATGATTTTTTAGCAAAGGAGGGAAACAACAGCTTTAGAGGAAGAACAAAAGCAGGAGGACCAGTTAGGAGTCTCCTGCAGTCATCCAACTGAGAGATGACAATAGTTTGGACCACAACAGAAACAAAGTATTGTGGCGACAGGTGCTCAGATTTGGGGCATCTTTTGAAAGTAGAGCCAACAGAATTTGCTGACTGACTGGATGTGAGAGACGAGGGCAGAGTCAAGGATGGGCCATGACAGACCCTGAACAAGGCAGGGAAGGCTGAATCCCCAGGGGTCATAAGCAGACCACCAGGAGAGGTGGGACCCGCACCTGCACACCTGCTGCCTTTGCATCCCCTGCAGATACTTTGGTTTCCATGGACACAGCCCTGCCAAGCAGCCAGCCACACTCTCCTGTCACCTGAGCTAGAGCTGTTTGTGGGAGGCATCCCCTGGGAGCCAAGGAAAGAAAAGCTAGCTGATCAGCAGAGGGTGGATGGCTGCAGTGCTGAGAGCTGCTTACATGGTTCCCTCTCCATCATGAAAGAGAGTAGGCTTTGGCGAAGTTTTATAAGATTCATTTGCAGAGGACATGGGTGATAAACAGAAAGAAAGAAGGTCATGTGAGACGATCTGCTTTCACAGGTTAGTGGCTCAAAGAGAAAAAACATTAATGAGGGGCATAACTGCACAGTGTTCGTTCATTCATTCATTCATTCATCACTCAAGAACTATTATAGCAATTATGCAGTGTTCTCTACTACCCCATTTTAGTCCCTTCCCTGATCTCTGATCTGTTCTCCCTCTATAGCCACAGTGATTTTTCCTGAATGCCAATGAGTTCATGATGTGTGTGAAGCACATCAGGGTCTTCCCATTATTCTTAAGACAAAGACAAAAACTCTTCAAGTAATCAACAAGGGCCCTGCATGGTCTAGCAGCTGCCCACCCTTCCAGCCTTACCTTCCATTCTTCTCCCTCTAGACTGAAGCCACACAGTCCCTCTCTCAGACCCTTGAATGAACCGGTCCCTTCCACCACAGGGCTTTTGCACAAGTTGCTCCTCCTATCTGGTATGCTCCCCTGGTCCTTGCTTGGTCAGCTTCTTCTTCAGATCTTAGCCAAAGTGTGGCTTCCTTTGGACAGCCTTTGCTGACATATCCACAGCCTCTGTCACCTTATTATAGGACCACATTCCTTTCCTCTCCAGTATGAATTTGAAATGATGCCTTATTCATGGGAAGATCTCATTTATATCTGTCTCTCCCCTTCAACTAAGTCATGGCTTGTTCACTTCCTGTTAGAGCCTCAGCACGTAGCACAGCATCTGACACATAGTAGGTCTTCAGCAAGTACGTGTAGAGGTGCTGTGATAAATGAGCTATAGTTTGCCAGGGAGGTTACAGTACGTTCATGGAACAAATGAGTAGTCAGTTACAAGGCAGTGTGATGAGATCCTCCCTGGTGCTAAGGAAACATCCTGGAGAGGCAGATGATCCAGGCTAGGGCCACCAGGGAGGGCCTCCCAGTGGCAGCATCTGAGCTGAGCAACACAAAGCTTATGATTTAAGGCACTGAAAACATTAAAGTGTGGTTGACATGTTGAGTGGGAAGCAGGATGTGTAACAGATGAGGCTAGAAAGGAAGGGAGAGCCTGGAAGGGCCTAATGTGCCATGCTAAAGGGTGAGGGGATACCTGACAAGGGAAAGCAATGGACTAATGTGAGTGAGCTGGTGGTTCAGGTGTTTCCCACCTCAGTGGACGTGTGGAGAACACATGAGGGGGTGGAACTGGAGGCTGAGAGTATAGAAAGGAGCCATTTGTAGGCAGTGGGAAGGAATCGTATTATACCTAACTCGGGCATCACTCTGGGGATGGAGAGAAAAGATTGCTTGGAGATCTATTAAGAAGAAAGCACAGCACATGGAAACTGATGAGTTAATGGATGTGGGGTGAGGGAGAGGGAAACCTAGGATGGTATCCAGCTTTCTAGCCTCCACCCTGTGAGGATGGTTAACCTGCTGAGATGGAGGCTAGGGAAGAAAGAGAAGACCTAAGGAAACAAGAACCTTCCAGGCAAAGGGAACAGAATGTGCAAAGGCAGGGAGGCATAAACACAGACTATAATGTTCTGGGAACGATGAGAGAGTTCATTGCTTTGCTCCAACGTCCATCTTAACCCTCCCAGTGGTAATCTCAGCCCTAGGTCTTAACTGAGCTCCGCTACTTCTGGTATAAGTCAAACAAACTAGGGGACCTATGAACTCCTGGTTCGCTGGGGCAGCCCTCCCATGAGCCTCATGTAAGATGTTGATTCCTGCTTGGCCCTGGCCTCCCATGACCGCTCCCCCATAACGTCACTCACAGCACCCCAGCACTAGGTGAATTTAGACTTATGTAAATAGCTCCCCCTGGAGTCCTGGATCGTTGTGCCTCCTTCAATTCACCCAGTCAGCCAACATGCTGTCATAGATCTTCAACCAAATTAAAGCATACCTGGTATTCTATGCTTTCTCTAATGGCTCAGTATGACGCTCCTTCACACCAGCATGGGAAATTAGGTTGGCAATTTGTGTATTTGCAAATATGGGAGGTGGTGAAAGTAGCAAACTGCTTCCTAGGTACCAAATGACATCTGGATGTTTTCTGTTAGCTGCAATGTTACATTTAAACTTTTGAACATCAATGACTTTAGGTGTAACATCTTCAGTTTTCCAATGCCCCACCATTCCCTGATGTTTCAAACCCCTCCTGTGCCACTATCTATGCACCTGCCTAGCCCTTGAAAAAAGGATGGGCGTGGACTTGGAGTTGTCGAGCTCTGGGTTTGGACCCTGGCTCTGGATTTACATTCCCTCTCTGTTCCTCGGTTTCTTCATTGATGAGGAAAATGGTAATACCCTGTAGAGTTGGTCTGAGGGATAAATGTAATAAGTGCTGCTTATCATTAACGATTAAAGCTGTGTAAACTAATGTTTTGGAGGCATGCTGTCATCCCAAAGCAAAGAATTAGGATGAAAGGATGAAGAGCTACAAGGCACAGAAAAACAGGTTTTGCTACATATGAAAAAAAACAAAGACCCTTTGTAGTGGTCAACATCCTACAGGTAGAGGAGATGTCTTGAGGAAAGGATGTGCTCCCCATCATGGGAAGTATTCAAACATATAACGCTTTGGGTACAGGGTGGGATGGGGTGTTCAGGCCAGAGGCAACTAGATAACGTGAACATTCTGTAACCCCATGGTATGTGGTTCTCTCTTCCTCCGCATGGGTTACAGATAAGGCCAACCTCACAAAGCATCCACCGGTAGCTGTCCTGCCTCTTGGAACAGGAAATGACCTGGCTAGATGTCTCCGCTGGGGTGGAGGTGAGTCTGCCTGTGAGTGGCACCCCCTGGTGACAAGCTTTCCAATCGACAGGGATGCTCCACGGAGTTAGGCTGAATCTCCCTTTTGGGGATCACATTCCACAGGATAATATTCAACTCTGGGGCCAGATTGACTTCGTGAACATTTTCCTGCCCTCACGCCACTCCGAGGCCTATGCTTACCCCTTACTATTTTACTGTCATCTTAAAGCTATCTGCTTACTGCCTGCCCTCCCCAGTCGAACAAGTCCACTTTAAGGTAGAGTCCCCTTTGCCTCCTCCCCAGTGCTCATCCCAGGAGGAGAGGTGTTTTCTGCATAAAATCCCCCTTCCCAAATTACTGATCTTCTGAAATAGGACTCAGAATGCAAACTGAAAAGACACATCACCAGCTGTTTGGGGCATCCAGATCACCTTAGCCCCCTATAACCATGGGCCCTCATTTTGAAAATTCCAAAAGGTGGAACTTAGAGTAGTAACCAGCTTACAGGGCAATGGGCAGGAGCTAAGTTGAGGCCTTTGCAAACTTCCATGGAGCTGGGCATGTTCCAGACAGTGGAGAATTGATTAGCGCAAGCAGCACACAGATTAGTCTGGCAAACAGAACTGGACTAGGACTGAAGATGGCTGGTCAATTCAGAGAGGGATTCAAGACCAGGCCAGGCAGCGGTCAGTGGTCAGAGGGTGGTGCATGCTTGGGCCAGAGTAAGGGAGAGAGCCAGCCCTAGAAGGAAGTTGGCAGGTACTGAAAGTGCCACCAGGGTCCTCAGCCACACACTGAGACTAGAAAAGAGCCCTGTGTTCAGAGAGACAGGCAGAGTGTGGCCCCATGCTCTGAGCATTTAGGCAGCTTAGCTAGGCGCAAATTCCATGCAAGAAACCCAGCCTGTGCTCCCAGGTATTTCAAGGCCCTCCACTACGTGGTTGCTGCCATTGCTATCTTGTGGGGCATCCCTTAAGCAGCTGATCAAAGCACTGACAACTTGAAAATACTCCTTAAGTTTGCCCCAAAAGTAAGCAGGAACACAGAAGTCTGACTTCGTTGGTTGGAGCATCCTTCCATAACCGAACGGTTGCAGGTTCAATTTCCCAGTCAGGGCACATACAATCCCTGGTCAGGGTATGTATGGGAAGCAACCAATCAATGCTTCTCTCTTCCATCATTCTCTCTCTCTCTCTCTCTCTCTCTCTCTCTCTCTCTCTCTCTCTTCCTCTCTCCCTCCAAAAAAGCAATGAAAAACATCCTCAGATGAGGTTTAAAACAAATAGAAGTGCTGTTTGATAGAAAAGACTGTCTCTCCCACTAATCTCTTACCACTTATGATTCACATTCTATGTTAGTTTTCTATTGTTACATAACAAATTATCATAATGTGGAGGCTTAAAACATCCATTATTAGTTCACAGCCCATTAGGCCAGAAGTCCTGGAACAGGGAGATGGGGTTCTCTGCTCAGGGCCTCACAGGCTGAAATCAGGGCATTAGATAGACTCTGTTCCTCACTGAAGGGGGAAGAATTCTTCTGGGGGAAGAATGTGCTTCTAAGCATATTCAGGTTGTTAGCCAAATTCAGTTCTTTGTGGGTGTAGGACTGGGGACCTGTTTCCTTGCTGGTTGTTCACTGGGACCACTCTCAGATGCTAGAGGCCTCCCTCTTTACTTGCTAAATGATCCCGCCCTCTTCAAAGCCAGCAACAGAGACTCTTCCTAATGTTGAATCCCTCTTAAGCTTCAAATCTATTTCTTAAGGAAAAGCCCAGTCCTTTCTGAGAACCCCCCTGATTAGGTCAGATCCACACAGGATAATCTCCCATTGCTAAAGTCAACTGTTTCATATAACATGCCTAACTGCAGCAGTGACTCTCCCATCTTATTCACAGGTCCCAGGGGTTTTAAATGGTGTATACACCGATGGGGTGGGGGCAGGAATTGTGGGGGTCATCTTAAAATTCTGTCTATCACAGTTTCTCTCCAACATGACACAGTATGGAAATGGTTCCTCTGTTCTCCCATGTGCAGCCTCCCAACCACCCAGCCCACCAGTTCCCTAGGGCTTGCTTCAGCTGCACAGCCTGTCCACATTTAGCCAGCACCCACCCTACCCCTTCAACTCTGGTTTTCAAATCTCCCCAGCTTCTTTCTGATCACTCCGTATTGTCCTCTCCTTCTCTATGGCTCAGGAAACCTAAGTGTCTCTGGCCCACAGACACACTGAGGGGACTCCAGGTCACAGATGCCCAGAAGATTTCCTGCCCTGACAACTGCCTGTACATCAGCAACAATTTAGCTTTCTGCTTTGGGGCAAATGCAATGTTATGCTTCACAGGTTATGAAGGGGGAAGCCTGACAAAAATCCTAAAGGACATCGAGCAGAGCCCACTGGTGATGCTGGACCGCTGGCACCTGGAAGTCATCCCCAGAGAGGAGGTGGACAACGGGGACCAGGTCCCATATGACATCATGAACAACTACTTCTCCATTGGTGTGGTGAGTTGGCCAGGGATCACCTTTCTGTGTAGAAGAGAAATGCCTGCATGGGCAGGAAATGTTCTAGTCTACCACTGTCCCGCTCTGGGGCCCTGCTCTTTGCCTCCAGCCTTGACTTGTGTTCAAGCATCCTTGTACCTGGACATCTTTACTGCACCAGGCCCCATCCTTGATTACAGAGAAAATTCCTTCCCCTCTAATTTTAACTAACATGAGAAAAGACAGGTCATTTTTTCAAAAGACAGATTTACCCTTCTGATCATTTGGAGCAGTTAAAGAAAAGCGACACCAAGAAATAACCAAGGGGCAAGGTCAGGAGAAGACCCTCATGTGAGCTTCTAGAGTTGGAACTCTGTTCTCCTAGGAGGACTGCATAGTCCCGAACTAGTTTGGCTGGCTTGGCTCTCAGCATTAGCCACAGTCTCTCCTATTTTCTCCCCTCTTCTCAGCTCCATTCCCCACACTCCAGCTGTTCATAAATTTCTAAGGGCATCTCCCCTGGTTGACCTCCTTTCCTCCCAGCTGAGCTCCCTGCTCCGTGTTTGGTGCTCCCCCAACCCTCTGCACTCACCCCATCAGTGCACTCTCTGCATTAGATCGAAGGGATTGGTTTAATTATGCCTGTCTCTTCCTCTCTCTGCCAACACACACACACACACACACACACACACACACACACACGTTGCCACACTTCTCTTTCTTCCCCCAGTCCTAAGCTCTCATTTTGTTTCAATGAACTCAGCTTCCAGTCCAAAGAGGATGGGGTAGACACTGCTTCCCAAACTGTTGGGGGCAGGATGGGAGTGAATAGGGATCCATCACTGCTATAAATAAGAGCTGGGGTTTGAGAGGGAAGGGCCACAAAGACAGTACCATGTATTGAGCTCCTACTGTGTGCTCTCCACTGTGCCAGACTTTATGTATTCCAGTCCTCACAGCAATCTGGCAGGTATCTTGTCCCCAATGTCCCCATTCTACAGTTGAGACCTCCGACACTGGGGGAGTAAAGGGGGGAACTAGCACACTCGTGCTGTGTCGCATTCTGAAGCCCGACTCTCCTCCCTGTCCGTGTCTTGGGAATTAAGCTGCCCAGTTTCATATGTATCTGAGTCCTTCCAAACCCAGACTGTGTGATACCTGCAGCTCCTCAACCATCCTCACCTGAGTCTCTTTTGACAATTTTTGGTTGTTAAAAAAGAGAGCGGATGGATGTAATACAACAACAATAAAATTAAATTTAAAAAATAAAGAGAGAGAGAGAAGAGGAAATAGATATATTGAGGCAAGACAGGTTTAAAGAAAAGGTTTTGTTTTTTTGATAAGACTAAAAGGAGAACCATGGAAAAGGAAAGGATTAATCCTAGTAATACCTTATATTTATAGGATTTTAAATTTGCCATATTTATAGATATTATTGGTAGTATTATCTCCATTTCATAGGTGAGGAAACAGAGACAGAATAAGAGAGTTGCCTTCATTTTCTGACTCCTAATCCAGCCCTCTTCTTCTGTTATTGAAACAGAAGAGAGGCAGTGCTGGGCCCACAGTCAAGTTCTGAGAGGATGGAGGTGTTGGACTAGAAGTGAATTCAGGGGTCTCTATGTGCAGGTCCTGTTTATCTCCCCAGCTCCCGTTGTTTCAGTCCAGGGAGACATCTGTCCCTGGGCTTCTTCCAGCTCCCCTCCTCTCCTTGGCTCAAAGTTCCATCTCCTTTTTGGACCACCTGCTAAGGCTCCACTTCCCCTATGAGAACAAGCAATCTTCATCTCTTACAAATTACACATGACTAACATATCTGGTGTTCATGGGACTTCTGGAGCACTGGCTTCCCGTCATTACATTTTCACAAAAACATGAGTCTTTTGCCTATAACAACTAGAATATAACTTGCTAATATTTATTGGGTACCTACTGCATACTGGGCATAGTTTTCCTATTGGTAGGCATTGTCATTATCTTTTTGCTTTTTGTAATAAGGAACAAGAACCTAGAAAGGTACAATGACACATCTGAACTGGTGAGTGGTGGAGCCAGGAGTGGCTGCTATTGAGGTCCAGAGCCCACTGAGCTGTTGAACATGAGCCTGGCAGCTTCTGCACAACCCACTCTATTTTCATGCCACCAAACATAGCAGCATTGGGGGGAAATAATTCGAAATTTAGTTTGTGATGGCTCTCCTGCACCCCTTGTCTAAAATGCAAATTCCACCTCCTAACAGATCCTGATTCATATTCTGATTCAGTTGGTCTGAGAATTTGTATTTTTATCAAGGCCCTGAGGTAATTCTGATGTAGATGGTTCCCACAGAGTTTTCAGTAAGTGAAAATAACCTGTAAGAGCAGAGGATGGTCAAAGGAAGTGGTTCTTCACAGAAGCAGAAACCAGAACTGACATAGATAAAGAAGAGGAAAGAAACAGGCAGGGGAAACCAGCACCTATAAGCAACCAGCCAAAAGTGAGAGCAGAGCAGGATGGGATAACCTGTCTGGGAACTTCTACAGGGCAGGTTACACTCATGGCTGCCTTTGCAGTCTTCAGCCCCAAATCTTCTTTCTTAACACACCCAAGCTCTGGCTGCCAAAACTAATGTGATTCCTGACACCCCTTGTCTATCTCTGCACAGAAAATAAAACACAAAAAAAATAGCATTCACTCAGTATTAACTGGCCAAATGGATGAACACAGTAAAAGGGAATAGGTAACCTCCCCTCAACTAGATAACCAAACCTAATCCCAAGAGTCAACGTTGATCATGGTTTTAATTCATTCTTACAAATAGCTTGGAAGCAGAGGAAGAAGATCAACTAATTGTCCCCCAGGGAAATGCATACGAACAGATTCTCCCTCCCACTCAGTGGTCAAGATATTTATTTGCCCTCAGCTGACTTACAATAATGTAACCTATTCATCTTTCAAATTATCAAGACTTTCACAGTATCTTTCCTTATAATTTTCCACACATACCTTTAGCTCATACATATTTAATATTTTATTGCAAAGCAGTGAGGAACCAGGATTGTTTTTTATCTCCTTGGTGTGTCCTTAGCCTTCTCTCAATGTTTGCAGGGTTTGTATGCTCGCTCTTTAAAAACTGGAAAGGCAAATACCTGTGAAAACAAGTAGCCAACAGACAACCCTAACAGAATCTGGGGCTGACATTTGCAGAAGCTCTGGCTCCCTATTTGACTTCCCAAACTTTGTAAGATGAGAAGTAGGTATGTAAACCAACACAGTTTTACTTCCTTACCATGATTAGTCGGACCTCTTTGGTAAAGAGAGCCTTGCAAAGTCTTTGCCTCTTTTGAAGGACCTGGAATATCTATTAATATCAAATGTCTGCTGCCTTGCACTTACTTACAAAGGTGATGACAATGACTGCTGCTATGGTGCTCATAGTTGGTAAAGCATTTGCCTTTGTTCACTGGTCCCCTTGTTACCAAAAGAACCCATTTAATAGATGGAGAGATAAACAAGGCAGACCCTCCTGGTCTAACCAAGGAGTGACTATGGCCTCATTGTCACCACATTGCCATCACCCACATACATACCAGCTCCCCTCAGTGAAGAGTTGAAATAGTTGACCTACTCAGTCCCTCTGATAACATCCATTGGCAGATTTTAAACATAGTCATTCAGGAACATTACTTCCTCTTCTTCTCTGGCCTCGTCTCTGCTCTTTTATTTTTGGATTTGCAGAAATGTCAGAATGGCCAGGTATCAGTGACAGGAAGTTTCAGACTGCAAAATCATTCCTGGTGTATGTGTAACTCTGAATGTCTCAACAGCTCTGCTTTCACTGAGCCTTGGCAGGATGAGTGAACAGCTAATCCCTTGATTCAATGAAATCTATTTCTGATGCTAGGGGACCCCAAGGGCCAAGGAGAGGACACAGTCATCACACTACCCCATGCACCATTTTCCATTTTACAAACTGTACTTATCAGTCTTCACCAGCCAAGTTTCCACAATGATACACCTCCTGTCCATTAGAGAATATATGTGCATCATTGTTCCTGCAGCCTTTGGACTCCCTCAGCCTCAGCTTTCTGTCTGTCATCTGTGAGAGCTATGAAGGCACCAAAACAATGGGACTCACTGTAAGGTGTCTTGAACAAGAGGTCTATAATCTTGTTAATTCTCCAACCTGACATAATTTTTCAGAACAATCCAACTTTCAAATCATCTGTTTTATTGTCTCTTCCTTGTCTTTTAGTCTTCATAAATCACCAAAGTGGAAATGCATTGTCCAGTATAGTAGGAATTAGCCACATGTGGCTATTGTGTACTTGAAATAAGCTAGTCTAAATTGAGTCTGCGAACCCAAAGGTCATTGATTCGATTCCCAGACAGGGCACATATTCAGGTTGCAAGCCAGGTCCCCAGCCAGGTCCGTAGTTGGAGCCAGAAGGCAACCATACATTGATGTCTCTCTTCCTCTCTGCCTCTCTCCCTCCCCCTCTCTGTAAAAATAATAAATAAATAAATATTTTTTAAAAATAGAGAGATGCTCTAAGTGTAAAATGCACACTAAATTTCAAAAGTGCAGTATGGAGGAAAGGATTTAAAATACTGCTATACTTTTATATTTTATGTTATACTGTAAGGACAGCATTTGTTAACTAAAATATATTTTTAAGTTAATTTCCTTCCCTTTCACTTTTTTAACGTGGTTACTAGAAACTTTTAAATTTATTTCTACTGGACATCACTGGCCTAGACATCCCAACAGCTCAGAGTCCAGGCACTGCTGCTTAGATTAGGAAGGGGCACAAAAATACTTTGGCCAACTGTGTGACTGGACTTTTAGTTGAAGAAAGAGTAACCGAGTGTCTTCACCGATATGATCTCTTTATCCAACACTTCATAGAAAGGACCTGAGAGAATGATGCCATGAAAAATGCCATCATCATGTCCACAGGTTTGCAGTTCCCATCTGTGCCCCACTCTTTCAGAACAGCAGTCTCTCCTTGCTGTCATGATTACCAAAAAAGGGTTTGAACCATTGTAGCACTGGTTTCCAAAATGTAAATGAAATCACTAATGAATGTACATACAACCAGCTCAGTGCCTGAAAGAGAGATCAACAGAGAGTAAAAGTGAATCTTGACTCTTTTGAATCTCCAAGTAGAGAAACATAGTCAGAGTCTTGACCAGCATTGCCTTTTCAAGACTGAACGGCAAAGGACCTGCTGAACTCTCCTTTACCATTTTGTGCATTTACCAAGGAACTACATTGTCAAATTAGGACCCACATGCTTCACTAATAATATTGTAAAGGCCACTCTTTGTGACAAGTTTTGCAAAGCCTCATTATGAAAAGCGGGGGATAAAGGAGCTACGCAGAGGGAGCGGGTCTGTGCACACATCCCAGAGAACAAGAAAGCCAGGAGCCAGACGCAGCAGCACTGGGGGTGGGGAGTCATGCAGTACAAATCATGTCAGGCAATGTGTGATTGCTTTTGTCTTTTCTTTTCCTATTTTTTTCCTGACAGAAGAAAATTGGTTCTTCAAAGAAACACAAGCAGATGGAATGTTTTCTTGAATTCCAGAGAAGCGTTTGACAGATGCCACATGAATTTTATTCAGGGTGTTCACTGACACTTGCTCAGGGAAAGGGAGGTGGGTGCAGTCAGCCAGGAGCTCTGCGAGGCTGCACAGGCCCAGGGGACAGAGGTCACGGGGTTTGTGCCTCTCGCGACCGTGGTGCCTCCACAAGGGGGCCTACCCAACCAAGACCTTCAACTCTGGGTGTGTCTTAAACGAAAAATGAAAAACTAAATCAATAACTAGAATTTAAACATGAAATTTCCAAGACATGCAGCAAGGAGTGTTTGCCAACCACAAAAGAAGCCCATATCCTTGACTTGCCCTCCCTGCTTTTCAGTAGTGGGCTGATAGCTGCCTTTATCCCTCTGCTGAGTGTCAATCCTGCAGAAACTCCTCTTTGTCCCCTAACCTGCTTCTGGACTTTCTGTCCCCAACCTCAGTGTATATTTTACTCACCACACACAGCACATGCTCAGAAAATGCTTTGTCATTGCATTATGCCTCTTGTTAAAAAAAAAAAAAAAAAAAATCAGGTCCTGGCTGGTGGCACGGTGGATAAGACCCTGGGCTTCTAACTCAAAGGTCGCTGGTTTGGTTCCCAGCCAGGGCACATAACCAGGTTGCAAGCCAGGTCTCCAGCCAGGTCTGTAGCTAGAGGCAGGTGAAAGGCAACCATACATTGATGTCTCTTTCCTTCTCTGCCTCTCTCCCTTCCCCTCTCTCTAAAAATAATAAAATCTTTAAAAAACAATCAGAAAAAAATTCTGTAGTTTTCAGATTAGGAAACGGAATTGATATGCACTAGCTAAGAATTCATTGTATGGAATTTCAGTTCTCTTTTAGCCACATATTCCAGTAAATGAGTTTCTGTATTTTTTCCCCTAAACACATTTGAATCAGCTCTCTTGCTTTCGTCACTCTCCCATCCCAGCCCAATTAGCGTAAATATTGCTAAAGCCCATCACCTGCACCTCAAGTGCTGGCGTGGGGCCATGCAGCTTAAGCAGGTAAAGGGGCATTACATGTGCTTCTGCTGGAAAATCAGACTTAACAGGGGTGAAAGACCAAGTTTGAGGAGGAAAGATGAGTTCATTTTTAGGTCTGAAAATCAGGGTTGATACCAGAGATGTACATTGTAGAGACAGTATCTGAGATGCTAGTAACAACTAGGAGAACTCAAGATTGCCCATGACAAGGAAGTGTGGGCTTCAGATAGGCCTCAGGGCTAAGAAGTTCTGGTCTGAGGATGGAGAGCCCAGAAGCATGGTGCCGTGGGAGCCATCCGCACTGTGAGTTCTGAGAAGGTGGCCAAGAAAGCAGCAAAGGGCTGTGCTAGTGGGAGGACAGCAAAGTGCCCAGAGAATGTGGTCATGAGACTCTCATTGACCTTGGGGAGAGCTGTTTCCAGGAGCGGTCAAGAAGCAGAAGCCAGAAGTTCAAATAGCCCTTATTCTCTCCAAAGCATGGTATTCAATGCTACCAATTATTTCCACTATTATGGATGGCTAAGAGTTACTATAGAACATAATTTGCCAACGTCAGTTTTCTGTTTTTGGCAATGGGTGTTAGTTACTTAAGAAGTTATCACCGGGCCGAGCTGGGTGAAAAGGACACAGGAGCTGACTGTACTCTTTTTGCAACTTTTAGTGAGTTTTAAAATACTCCAAAGGCATTTTTCTAAAAGAGTGAATATGGCAAGGTATTTTCAAAGGCTGACTCTGTGCCCCCCTCCCCCTCCCCCCCAAACCCCCTATACGCAAGGGTTTCTGTGTTCTTGCTGCTCACAGACCCAGATACTCTTCTCAAAGGGTGGCAGCAGTGCCCTTAACCCACCCTGAGCCTTGGCCCGAGAGAGGGTGGAGGCTGCAAGGAGTCTACCTGCTCGGCGGGCTCTAGCCCCTAACCTTGGGCCTGTTCTTCCCTGCAGGAAGGGCTCTCAGAGGTTGGGGACATTCGGAGAGAGTCTTTGCTTCCCTCCCTTCCACATCGCAAGGTCGTGACCACTAACCAGGGGTCTACTTTCTGTCTCTTTCCCTTCCAGGATGCTTCCATTGCACACCGGTTCCACGTGATGAGGGAGAAACACCCTGAGAAATTCAACAGCAGGTAAGAGGGCCTTTGGGCGGCAGCCCTGCGGCCGCCTGCGCCCCGCCCAGCGCTGCGCGCCTGTCCAGTTGGCCCCCACCTGCTAGTAGCAGAGTGTTCTTGGCCGGGCCAGGGACTTCGCTTTCCTGCCACGTTGCCGGAAGGAGGGCTTCCATTTCCAAGAAGCAAGCAGTGTCTGAACACTGCCGCAGCCTAGCCTCCTGTCCCCTCCCAGAGGGTGATGTGAGGAGGGAGGAAAAAGGGGGCGGGAGGAATGGCGGGAGGCGCCAGCCAGGGAGTGGAGTCGGTTCTTGGCTAAGTGGGACCCCTCCTGGGGCTCGGCCGCTTCCCCAAAATGTGCCGCTCCCCGGCCCCCAGCCCCCTGCGAGTCCTCTAGGGAAGGAGCAGGCAGGGTGGCAAGGCCTCAGCTGCTCTCGGTCTCAAAGGCGAGTGGCAGCCCTGGAACCTGGGCCGGTAGGGCCGGAGGGCGTCGCCTCCGCCTCCACCTCCCGCGACAGCAGAGGGCAGCAGAGGCAGCGAGACCCCCAGCCCACCCGATCGCAGCCTCAGCCTTCCATCCTGGGGGACGGGTGTTAGGTACAAATACGAGAGAAGAGAAAAAAACAGACCATCTGCAAATAAAGCCAAACAAACCCTTCCTGCTGGCAGGAGGGGGTTTTCAATGAGTGGTGACTGGCATATAGCTATCCCTGCCATTGTTAAATTACCCTTTTCCCTTCTCTTTTGTTGGTCATGTTAGTTAGTTCCCATCCTTTCTCTTTCCTCTATATTGTACCATTTCAAGACGACCACTGGGTCCCACTCCACCCTCAGTCAGGTGGGGAGGAAGGACTAACAGAGCATGATGGGTCTGACTTGAGCCCACAGGATCCTCATTAATGCAGAGGGCCCCTGTTATCTGAAGACACTCCCTTAAAGCTCAACTCCTGAAATGTTCCATCATTTTCATTCCTACTCCTTTTCCCCTGACCCCACAGCTTGGGAGGTTAGCCAGGAAGGAGAAAGTGTTTTTAGATTTTTAGAGATCAGAAACTGAGCAGAATGAAGCTACTTCAGCTTGAGCAAAAGTGATCTGTGGGACCCAACAGAAGCTGAACTAATCTTAAAGTGTGCCTTCTGTTGCTGTCTCACACATGTGAGACACACTCACATGACACTCCTGCTATAGTCACAAACTTACAAATCAATTAATTGTCTTCTCACAATCTCTTTTACCCATCTACGTATATTTACAAAATCACTTTAAAAAAATACTCCTCTTCAATCCACTCCAAACTTTTATAATCCTCTTTTCATACAAGTACCTTTATATATACTCATACACACATGCTTATTAAGATGCCACTAGTTTGTGAAAGCCATAGGGGCTCTGTTTATTCATTCAAAATGAATGTATCTTTTGAAAACATACCACAAACTAAGCAGGTGCTGTTCCCGACTGGGGGGACAGGGGGCTCTCAGTCCAGTGGTGGAGGCAGACTGGAAGGCAGATATGCATGGGATTTGCATTAAGTGGTGTGAATCCAGGTGACCTATGAGCAAGGAATTTGGTGTAGAGAGCCGTCCAACAACAGTGATGCCCATACCAAGACACAGAAAACAAGTATATATTTTCTAAGTTGACAAAAAGAGAGAGGCAACCCAAGGAGAAAGAACCAAATGTACACAAAGATACCAAGAAATACAAGAATACAGCATGCTTAGGGAAGAGCAAGCCATGCAGTGTGATCAGTTGTGTGGTCTCTTGGGTCAGAAAGAAGCAAAACCTATGTAGCTGGTAAAAAGCAAGTAAGCCAAGAGAGGAAGAGATTTCTGTATATTCCAAAAATGCATAGGTCAACCTATGACATAAATAGAGCAATTGCCCACATGGTTGGGTACAATCAGAAAGGTACTTCTGTTCGAAAATAAAATGTTGTAATTGTGCATTTCAATTCAATGAACAAATCCACTGTGCTCTGAATGACTGTTTTTACTTCCTACTTCCCCGTTCCCGTTAACAAGACCACTCTTTATAGTTAGGGTCACCTCACTTCCACCTGATTGAAGTCAAGGTAGTATGTTCCTCAAGAATGACAGACATGGGGATCTGCATGTAAATCCATGTGCCTGCTAAAAAGTGCAGAAATGGTGATGTGCACTGGGGGAGGGGGGGGGCTGTTTCACAAGGTCCCAGAACACTTTATATTAAGAACTTGGAGTTCATGCTGCTTCTTTTAGTACCCCCTGCTTGCTCATGTTGAAAATACCCAGGAATGCCCAAGTTGTCCACTGAGAGGCAGGCGAGCAGCCATTTTTTCAAAGCTTTTCCTTATTTAGCTTTGGAGATGGTTTTAAATAGGCAGGTGGTTGTTGCCATGGTTACCCCCATTACACCAGCAGCTAAACTTAGGAAGGGCCACAAGGGATAGGAAGAAAGCTTGATACCGGGGATTTGGAAATGTAAACGATATTATCAAACAAGGCTTCAATTTACTTCACTGAATCTAGATTTTCCAAAGAGTAGGCACTGGTTGGCTGGAAGCCCTTACTGAAGCTTAGGGACTGGGCCCTCAAGTATAACCCTGAGGTTAAATCTAGTGAGTGAATTGTTTTGTTTTGTTTTGTTCTAAACGTAGAAATGTGGCTAACTTATCAGGAAACTAGAATCTTGTGCATAGCTCATTGAGTTTTCAAGGCTATTCTAACAAGAATTCTTAACCTGAGGCATGGGAGCTGTGGGAGCTCTGGGGACACATTGACATTGTATACAAGATACTGAATATTTTTTTCTGGAGAGAATGTCCATAACTATTAGAAGGTTCTTAGGGGGATCTGTAACCCTCAAATGGTTAAAAGTCACAGTTCTGGGCCCTCTTTGATTCCTAAAAGGTTTCAAACTATTGAGATTTCAGTCAAGTATTCCTGCAATGGCCTCTCTACAGGTTGTTGCCAGAGGAGGTGGTTGGTTTCACAAAGCTAAGTTATATTCCCTGGTGGAATTGCTCTGTAAATGGAGCATGAACTAGACCCAAGGATGCAAGAAGATGAGCCAAGTGTGATAGTCAAGGAGAAAAAAAGGCCTCTGATAGCAGAGAATGTATTTTTTTTTTAAAGATTTTATTTCATTATTTTTAGAAAGAGGGGAAGGGAGAAAGGCAGAGAAGGAGAGAGACATCAATGTATGATTGCCTTTCACCTGCCCCCAGCTATGGACCTGGCTGGAGACCTGGCTTGCAACCTGGTTATGTGCCCTGGCTGGGAATCGAACCTGTGACCTTTGGGTTTGCAGGCCAGCGCCTTACCCACTGTGCTACGAGAATGTATTTTTGATACATTCTACTTCCTAATCACTGACAAGCTAAATGTTAACTTCTAATGTAGGGAATGTTATGAAAATTATCATCTCATAGTTGGCATGAAGAAAAGAAAGATTTAATACAGCTGAGATTTATACATTAGAAAGTATTCTAGGACACAGGGGTAAATAAAACATGGTCCCTACTTTCAAGAAATTCATAGTCTATCAAAGGAAGAGATATTATCCTCAACTAGTTTGTGGGTCTTTTCTTCAATTATTTTTTACAAAATTATTGTCACATACAAGGAAGTTTTGTTTAGTAGGGAACAGAGTTTACAGGAAGTTGTATAGTATAAGTGCAAAGATAAGAGTTAAAATCAACTAGGAACTGTCGCTTTTAGAGCTCCTACTAGATTCCAGGTGATAAACTTGGTTTTTAAAATACATTAGCCATTTAAATGCCAAAACAACCCTACAAGGTAAATGTTAGCATTTCCATTTTATAGGTAAAGGAACTAAGGCTGGAAAAAGCCAAGTCACCTAACTGAGGTCATACAACTTTTTGTATGCAGTAGGGCTGCTATGATTCTCTTTTTAAAACTCAGATATAATTGCCATCTAACATCATCATGTTAGTTTCAGAGATACAGCATAGCGGTCCAGTATTGTATATATTGTGAAATGATTGCCACAATGAGTCTGATATAATTCTAACTCAGCTCCTAACTCCAGCATTCAAACTTTGTTTACTGCACCTTCTATCTTCCATGGATTTTACCTAAAAAACACCTATTACATATTGAACATTCTGATGGGAATTTATTATACAAGGGTAAGTACTACTGTCCCCATTTCAGAGATGGAGGAATTGAACCTTAGGAGGGTGGAGCTCTTATCATCTCCATCCACTGTCTCTATGAGGAAAGGCCTGCTGAGTTGTAAATGGGAACATCCGGTACACTACCCACTCTTAACTTGTGTGATAGGACTCCTCCCTAGCAAGGAGCAGGACCAAGCACCTGATTTCTTGGCTCAGTGCAAAATGCAGGGTGCCTTGTTCAAAAATTACTAAGAATTTCACGTTGGTGACAGCAGAGCATCAAACCAAGCCCATGGCCCTTCTAAGTGTGATACTATACCGATCTCACACCCATGGCCTGGCCCGGACAAGAAGAGAACAGTTAATCAAAAGATACATTTGCCCAGGCACATAGAGTGCGAAACAACAATGAAGGTAAATGAATGGTGGAAAGAAGGTTTCACTGAGGAGAGAAGGGAGTGGGGTTATCAACCCCTCAAACAGGCAGTAGTCAGTATTCACAGATAATACTAAGGATACCATGAGTCTTCCAAGTATCCAAGAACCAGCCCTCCATGAAGTTTCTGGGTTAACTCTCCATAAAGATTTTGACCTATATGTAATATAGACATAGAAGCTACCTAATTCCACTCTCACTGTTAGTGAGTGTCCAGAAAGAGGAGTCTAACTATAGAATTTTCTCATTGTTAGTCAGAAACTCAGAGCACTTGAGGAATGTGTTATTCCAATCCTGCTGAGTGCCATCCACTTGAATATGTCCCTCAGCAGTTTAGGCTGAAGCAAGATATCCCCTGTTAGGCCCTTCAAAGGGACCGAAACAGTACTTCATTCCAACTAGAAGCTGACCACCTTTCCCAAAAGCCCTTGGGTAATTAACAGGCTCTAGAGTGTCAGCTTTCTTGGAACCAGGGCCATGGAGTAGCTGATGAGGGGTTACCCACAACCCTAACGTCGCCTGATTTCTTAAAAGGTTGGAAGTACATCTTGAAACTAACTAAGCACTTAATAGATATTTATAGAATGAGGAAGCAGGGTATGGTCTAAGTTGGCATCAGAACTTGGCTCTGCTACTTACTAAGCAGTGTGACCTTGGGAACGTTACTTAATCTCTTTAATCCTTTGCTTCCTCCTCTGAAAATCTTACAAAGTTACCGTAAGTATTGAATGAGATAATATGTAAGTTCATGACACATAGAAGGTTCTCAGTAAACATCTGTCATTGAATGTTGAATGACAAGCATGAGGAAAGCATTGCCTTAGATACCAATGAAACATTGACAATAAAAGTCTCTTTGATGGAGTGGGATTTGGTTGTCACAGGGTCGTTGCTTCATCAGCATGCCCTTGGACTGAAAAGTTTGGAGGACAAATAGAAGTTGTAGGAGACCCACTGTGATACATTGAATCTGTCAAACTCCCTCTCTAGGGATTGGAAGGGTGGCACCAATCAGCCAGCCAGGATTGGATTGGATTCTCTGAAGCTGAAGCTGTAGAGAACCTTCTCTCTACTAATGCTGTGGGTATCCAAGAGGCAGAATTGTGGGGTCTGAATGCCAGAGATTTTAAGTCCAAATACCAAGTATAGACTAGACAGAGATAGGGGTCACAGACCCTAGGTGACATAGTAACAAGAGTAACAGAGTAGGAGTGAATAAGGGGTGGGGAATTGCATTGCAGGTGCCACATGCTTGATGGGTACTTAGGGCTCACCAACTGGGGCCATGGAGTGCACAGTTGGTGGATAGGTGAGTGGTCCAGGCGGTCAGACACCTGACCTTTGACTACCCTTTTTTCATCGATACTTGCTGTCCCCTCACCCACCAAGTTCCTCCTCTCCCACTATATTTTATTTATTTATTTATTTATTTTTTTACTTATTATTTTTAGAGAGAAGGGTAGGGTGAGAGGCAGAAAGGGAGAGAGACATCAATGTATGGTTGCCTTTCACCTGCCTCTAGCTACAGACCTGGCTGGAGACCTGGCTTGCAACCTGGTTATGTGCCATGGCTGGGAATCAAACCAGTGACCTTTGGATTTGCAGGCCAGTGCCTTATCCACTGTTCCACCAGCCAGGGCTCCTCCTATCCCACTTTAGATGAACACAGAGATGTCCTGTGGGAGGAAAAATAAAAGCCAACAAAGCTCAAACCATACAATTCTAGAAAAAAAGGGGGCTTCTCTCTTGAACACCTATAGTATGCTTTGCTGTCACAAGGATTTTTTTTATCTAAAAATGAAACCATTCTAAGTTATTCTTTCCAGGAGCCCTGTGAGGTAGCCCAGCGTTACAGCCTTCCCCAAGTATAAAGGTACAATAGAAGCAGACACAGTAGGTTTAAAATCCTCACCATTGTAGTCGCCATTCTGTGCCCTGAATTGGGCTTTGCTTCACCTCATCTGGTACTTGGCACCCACAAGAAACTGGCCCTAAGCACCTAGAGGGTCAAACTGTCTGCACCTGTTTCCCTCAATTTTGCAAACTACTTTTTCAAATAATTGGATTCAGAAAAAGTCCCAAATAAAATTGAGCCCTGGCTGGTAGCACAGTGGTTAAGGCGCCGGCCTGCGAACCCAAAGGTCGCAGGTTCGATTCCCCAGCCAGGGCACATAACCAGGTTGCAAGCCAGGTCTCCATCAGGTCTGTGGCTGGAGGCAGGTGAAACACAACCGTACATTGATGTCTATCTCCCTCTCTGCCTGTCTCCCTTCCCCTCTTTGTAAAAATAATGAAATAAAATCTTAAGGAAAAAAAAATTGATTATGGCATTTTCTATTTCTGTTCTTACACCTGTAGGAAATGCAAACCTTATGCTGTGTTCAAACACCTTTGATTCTTTTAAGTCAGTTCTGACAGAGAGCCTATTTAATTACTTGAGCGTTTATATACTAATTCACAAAAATGTTTTATCCCCATCCTTCCCACTTCTCCTTGAGATAGAAAGTGAGTAAAATGAATGAAATATAGGTTCATGCTTTTTTTCACCAGACATTCATCACTATGCAACTGCAGAAGACCAGGGATTTATTTTCTGTTTGTTTTTGTTCAGTTTGTTTTATTTGGCTATCTTATTTGTTTACAGTCAGCCCTTGACTTTTTGCATCAATGATGGAACAGCAACATGAGTTATTTAAAACCATGGATGGTCAAAGATTTTAATAAGCCGTTATTAATATTTGTGTGTAGGTCTCTCTGCCACTAAAGAATCATAATATTTTAAATAATCTAACAAAGTCCCATTGATTCTTAACATCTCCTTCATTGTCCAGGAGTCCCCATCTATGTCAGAACATACAGCACAACATCTCAGACTGATACGCACAAACTGCTTGATATGGCAAGGCTCCCTATGAAACTGCAGGTTCACCAGAACTGTTCCTTCTTGCAACTTAGCAGGCCTTTTCTTCTGGTCCCTGTGAGGCTGAAACAAGAAGGGTGTGATTTGTGTCAACAAAGAGTGGAATCAGTTTGTGATAACATCAGAAGGAACCTGAAAACAAGCTATGTTTTCAAGTGTTTCAGACCAGATAATTCAAAAGTTATCAGTACTTATTGATTAAGCTCTAGAAATATTTCCATCAAAGAGCTCAAGATATAGTATAAAATCAAATTCAGAAGGATTAAGGTCAACATGATAACCTTATGGAATAAAATCAAAATATATAAATTCAAAATAAGGTAGGAACTGACTAGGCCCTCTAACGGGTGTTGACAGTCTGGATGCCTTCCAGAAGGGAGAGGTTGGTCAAGTCCTGGAACTTGAGACCATGCCTTATAAGGAAGGGCTGAATTTAGGATTGTTTCACCCAAAGATTTGAGGAGAAGTGATTCTTGGCCTCAGATGTTGTTTAAGTGTTTCTCATAAAGGAGAAATTAGGTTATTTTATATGATTAGTCAAATGGGAAAGGTGACTGGATAGACCAATTTGAGCCCCCAAGAAATAAGATCAGCCTATGAATTAGCACCATCTTCAAGTGCAAGGGGCTTCTGGGAGGGGTTCCACATTTTTTTAAAAGATTTTATTTCATTATTTTTAGAAAGAGGGTAAGGGAGAGAGGCAGAGAGGGAGAGAGACATCAATGTATGGTTGCTTTTCACCTGCCTCCAGCCACAGCTCTGACTGGAGACCTGGCTTGCAACCTGGTGGGTTCCACATTTTATGTTCAGACAGATGCTAGACAATCATTTTGAGGCCCCAATGGAGCCAGGTGCCCAGGAGTATAGGTTCTATCATCAGGCAACTTGGATTCAAACATTGAAAACACCCTAACCACGCATAGGTGACCTTGACCAAATCACTCTTTTAACTCTCAGTCTGCTCACCTATAAAATTGGAATATAATACTATTTTAGTTTCCTAACGCTGCTGTAAAAAATTGCCACAAACTTAGAGACTGAAATACATATTTATTATATTACAGTTTTGTAAGTCAGACATCTAAAATAGGTTTCACTAGACTAAAATCAAAGTATCATCAGAGTTACATTTCTTTTTGGAGGCTCCAGGGGAGAAACCATTCCTTACTTTTTCATGCATCTAGAGACTGCCCACATTCCTTGGCTTGTGGCTGCCTCCCATCTTGAAAGCCAGCAATGGCCAGTCAAGACTTTCTCACATTGCATCATTCTTACATTCTTTCTCTGCCCACTTCTCCATCAGAAAGGACCCTTGTGTTACACTGGACCCACTCAGATAATCCAATACAATCTCTCAATCTCAAATTCAGCTGAATGGGAGTTAAAATTCCATTTGCAACCTTACTTGCCCTTTGCTATGTAACCTAACATATTCGTATTCACAGGTTCTAGGTATTAGAACTTGGACATCTTCAGGATATTATTCTGCCTACCACAAGTACCTAACATCATAGAATTTTTAAAATATCCAGTGAAACAATGCATCTATTATAATAAGCAATGTAATGCATGTGCTTATTACAGAGGACTGGCACATCAATGCTAGCTATTATTGTTAATATTATTAAAAAGACAGATCCTACATCAAATAACTATCATGTTAGATGACATAAAAGCCCTTAAAACTGAGATTACCATGGTCATTTCCTAAGAGGGATAGATATATCTGTAAGTCACAGGTTATGAGTCATCATTGTAGCAATATATGGCATTTTTTCTTCATTTATCTTGATAAAATTTTTTTGATAAAATACCAATACAATTATCATTATATAACTTAATAATATATCTTATAGTATGATTAAATAGTATATTGTAATATTATTTTAAATTATGTGTAAAGTTAAAAAATTAGAAGAAAAAAAACTCAATAATCCCATTACTCAGTAACAAAACATTGCCATTTTAGTGCATTTCAGCAGCTTATTTGCTATACATATTTTTAAATATTGGTGATATTTTTATAAAGTTGTATTACTATTTTCCTTATACATGTAATTAAGATTATCAAAAAATAAATTATATTGTCTCCCCTAAGAAATAAACACTATTAGCACTATAACATTTTTCTTTAGTACTTTCACTGCACAATTCTACTTACTTGAGATTACACTGCATACATTGGCTTAAAATATGATCAACACAATAGCACTTACAACTTATTAAAGGAAAATAATATAAAGGAGCTGATTACAGTGAGTTTTTCTGCAGTGGGAGCTTTATTAGTCTTTTCCAATTAAAAAATATCAATGATTTTGTTTAGTTGATATGAGAGTTTTAAAGATATCATTACTCAAGTCCCTTTGCCAACAAAAATAACTACTTGATATGTTATGTAGCTCTACTTTTGCAGAGAGTAAATACAAAGATTCAATTCTCTTAGCAGAGTTCTAGTCCTGTGCATAGTTTTCCTATATCTGACAAAGACCAGTTTGTGTTTTATGTGACCATCAGAGGTAGCAAGAGATGCCATCTGAGCTATATGGTTTCTCAAGCACACGTGACTATCAGGTCGATTATTAAAGGGCTTAGAAAGGTGATATTCCCAATGCAATCAGCATTGCCCCAATTCAGACTAATAATAGGAGCCATCATTTATTGAATGCTTTCAAGAATTTCATGTATGTTATTTTTAATTGGCATAACTCTCCATGTATGAGATAAAGATTATTGACCCATTTTACAGATGAGAAACTTGAGGCTCAGGGAGATTATGCAACTTGCTGAAAAACACATAACTGGTTAACAGGGAGCTGCTATTCAAACTTAGGTCTGTCTGATTACATAGCCTCCACCCATCTTGCTACACTTCCCTGCCTCTCTGATTGCCTGGTTTGAAACCCCCCAACCAAATAAGCACGCAAGAAAGAGACCAGACAAGAACCACTAAGACAATTAACAGGACCCATGAGAAAACTTTAAATAAACAAAAAGCATTTTTCCTGGACAGGAGAGGCAAAGAATGTACCAGGAATGAGCCTCAAGTGTGTGAAGGATTCACATCAGGACATGGTGACCACACCTCTTTACTCTTCCTCTTGGCTCAGGAAAGTATGAGAGGGGGGAAATGGCCTCCACAAGTGAGGAATTATTGTGGGAGATGAAAGAATCTCCTGGCTCACTGAAGACATAGTCAAGGCCAAAATGACTTTTGGAGAGAAGCTATGGAATCTTTCAAAGGTTTCTAAAAAAAGAAGACAGACTCATTCATCTAGGATGACAAACACATCATCTTCTCTGAGCCCAGCAGCAAGCTCTTGCCTCCTACCTGCAAGCGACCGGGATGTCCCCTAAGAAAACTCTTAGCTCCATTGTTCCCCAGTCCCCAATTGGTCCCCAAGATGTCCCCTCCTCAGGACTTCCCCAGCAGACAATCTTGATGCTCCTCCCTCTCAGGTGCACCTTAGGTGGAGCTGTGCATGTTCTTGTCCATTTGCTGCCCCACATGAACCTGCTGCCCCAACCCACATCCCATTGCATAGAATTTAAACTCACTGCTTTGCTTGCATTCAGGGCCCTTTAGAAAATTTTTCTCCTCCCCCTGGCTGGGTGATTCAGTTGGTTTGTGCACTGTCTTGTGTACCAAAAAGCTGCAGGTTTGATTCCTGGTGAGGACACATACCTAGGTTGGCAGTGTTTGATCCCAGGTTGAGGTGAGTATGAGAGACAACAGATTGATTGATGTTTCTCTTTCACAGTGATCTCTCTCTCTCTCTCTCTCTCTCTCTCTCTCTCTCTCTCTCTCTCTCATCAAAAAATATATCCTCTGGTGAGAATTTTTTTTTAAAGACAATTTTTCTCCTCAAATGCCAGTGCAATCTTATCATTCTCTTGCCTTCCCCACACAAGCCCTTAACTCCTCAGACATCTCCTTGGACCTGATCATCACCTATGACTCGTTTCAAAATGCAGTCCAAAGTATTCTGAACACTCCCTTCCTGACCAACCCAGCCCTGGCTCCACTTTCTCTTTGAATCCACCTACAAGATTTTTGATACATTTTCTCTAACTTTAATTTTTTCCTCTTCGTCCTCTATAAGCCATTGTTTGGGGGCTTAACTTTATCTCCCCACCTCATTCACAAGCTTGCTCACTCAGCGAAAGTTCTGAACCCTTTGTTGGGGGGTGGGGGGGATTCACTGACCTAAAACCAGAAGGTGCTGATCATGTTCCCTCATTCAGCTCAAACGTGTTGAGCATCTGCTTTGTGTTAACATATGTCAGGGCCAAGAGGAAGTATGGATTGTCACAGCCCCTATTTCCAGGAGTCCGTGTGTCTAGCTGGGAAGATGAGCTTGTACAGAAGCTACTCTCAACTATGTTTGGTTCCTAGGGCTGCCATACCCAATTACCACAAACTGGGTGGCTTAAAACAACAGAAATTTATTCCTTCACAGTTCTGGAGGCTAGAATTCTGAAATTAAGGTGTCAGCAGGGTTGGGTCCTTCCCAGACTCTAAGGAAATCTGTTCCATGATTCTCTCCTGGCTTTTGGTGGCCGCCAGAAATTCTTGGCACTCCTTGACTTATAGCTGCGTCACTCCAATCTCTGCCTTCATCTTCACATGGCCTTTTCTTTCTGTGTCTCTGTATCTCTCTGTCTAGATTTCCCTCTTCTTCTAAGGATACCAGTCATTGAAATTAGCTCACCCTACTCTAATCCAGTATGATCTCATCATAACTGGATTACATCCGCAAAGACTCTATTTCCAAATACAACTACATTCACAGGTATGAGAGGTAGGGCTTCAACATGACATTTGGACAGCACTAGCCTTCAACCCACAGCACCTGCCTTCCCTCAAACCCTTACAAAAGAAGGAAATACAATATTATATGGTGAGCTTTGATTTAACAAGAGGACATGAATAACAAGTGTGTTGTGGGAGCACCTGAGGAAGTGGGTAATGTTAGATTCCAGAAAGAGGGTTACATTTGATTGCAAGTTTGAGAGACAATCAGGAATTCACTGAGGAAAGAAGAAACCCAACCCATGCTGGGAGGGATGCAGCCTGGGCAAAGGGCAGACATGTCGAGTGGATACTGGACAGGAGAGAAAAGGAAAGCGGTTCCGAAGTGAGGTAGAAAGGCAGGTGGGAGGCAGCTACAGCAAGATCTTGGTGCTCTGCCAAAGTACAAACCTTGGATTCATAATTCATTTTACAGGTGAGCGAGGGAACAGTGAGGTAGTCAGTCAACAAATGCTTTTTGGATAGATCAATGAAGGGATGAATTCTCCTTCAAAGTACTTCCAGAGCCAAAATGCCAGGGCTCCTAGAAACATGGGGACGTTTATGTATTGAATGTTGCTGAAGTGTTAGAATAGTAAAGGGTATTAGGTCAGACAGAGACCCAGGGAGAGAGGAGAAAAGGTACCTCCAGGAGGAAACAGAATGAAGAGGGTGTCAGACGAGAGATAAGGGGAACCAGCTCTGCTAACCTGGGAAATTAGTGCATATCAGAGCCAAAAAGTTATGGAAACCAACCACTGGGCTTTCTTACAAACCCTGAACTTGGCAGCATTCTGTGCAGTTGTGGAGGTAGAAATCCATATTGAAAAAAAAATCCCATGTCATTCTCTCTTCCTCATGATCATAATAGCTGATTCAGTCATGCAGAAGTTGGCTTAAGTGACTTTTAAATTTAGTTTAACATGTTTGGGTTTTTTTGAAGATTTTATTTATTATTTTTAGAGAGAAATGTAGGGAGAGAGGCGGAGAGGGAGAGAAACATCTATGTATGGTTGCCTTTCATCTGCCTCCAGCTATAGAGTTGGCTGGAGACCTGGCTCACCACCTGGTTATGTGCCCTGGCTGGGGAATCGAACCAGCGACCTTTGGGTTCATAGGCTGGTGCCTTATCCACTGTGCCACCAGCCAGGGCCTATTTTAACATGATTTTTGTTTGTTGGTTGGTTGATTGATTGGTTGGTTTTAGCTCCATAGAAAATAATATCAGAATTTATTAACCTTAACCCTCTGTTACTTTACTAATTAAAACTTTGGAGAATTATTGTTCTTTGCTTAAGGGCATTTTTGTGATACAACAAAGTCCATCCTTTTATTTCGAACTGATGTGATTGGTGTATTCATTTCACTGTATTTTCCTTAAGCTGTTCATACTTGCACATTTTGTTTAAAAAAAGAAGAAGTTGAAAAACAAGAGTAATATATACTCTCAAGAAAGATTCAAGTGATTAATTTTAATTCCTTATTTAAATCAGTATTTGCTAAAAGAAAACTTTGATGCAATTATTAGTTGGCCAAAGGAAATTTTGAAAGCTGCCTTAACTGGACTTCTCAGGATATTCAGTAACACTCTTAAGTGAAATAAGTGAACCATCTCTCAAGAAATGTTGGGCAAATGGCTTACCGCTCCACATATCAGCTTGTGTCATCCTTATGTGAAATGCAGATGCTAATACCGGGTTTCATTGCATTCAAAATCAGAAGAACTGAGCTTTAGTTCTCACCCTGCTTCTTTCTTAACTGGTATCTTTGGGAAAGTTACTTCTCTGATTCTTATTTTCTGGTGTGTAAAAATGGAAATTACCACTTTCTCACAAGACACCTCTGAGAATTAGGGTAGGTAAATAAATGGATTGGAAATGTTTCAGGTGTTGGTATGATGCTATTGATTACTGCAGGGATTTGTAAGAACATGCAGCAGTATATATGTGACTACATTGTAGAATCTCCAATTTAAATGCATATAGTGATTCTTAACTATAATAAAAACTTACAGGACCAGAGCTCTGGACAAGACTTTAGGTTTTGGCCTCCTTTCCAGTATAAGCATTTCTTCTATACACACCCCTCTAAGGGGGTGGTCATCAAATCTCTACTTTGAAAGTTGTAGGAGTGATTAATAATTTTCTTTACCCTTACCACTTCACATATTACTAAAAGAGCATTTTCCTGATCTCCTAATGCTATTCAGTGAAAGAGGGGCTCTCCTATTCCAAGAACGTACTTATACCCTCAAATTGCTAAAGCATCAGGGGCTTACCTAATTGTTGAACAGTCATGTTTATTGAACCTACACTTAAACTGAAATTCCTCATTGTCTAGTAACAAGGTTTTTTTATTCTGTTGAATGAAGAGTTTCTTTAATCTTGAAAGTGGGCCTTTTTGAAGAGCATTCCAAAGTGCCAATCAAGCCAAGTACCCTACCTTGCCTTTGAACTCAATGAGCTGAAAGTGTGTTTATAACCTTCAGCTTTGGGTTACCGTAGGGCAAGGGATGTTAGGATCATTATGGATAAATACAAACCCCAAACTGTTAGTCTTAGTAAAACTTTTATTGGAGCTGTTGGCACAGGGCATTCTAATTAATCAGGTTCTCCCTTTCTTTTCCTGTATTACTTCGTGTCTGAGCCCGGGCAGAGAGAGGAATGGGGACTGCTCACAATCAGAGCTTCTGCAGACACGTGCATGAGTGGGGTGAAGATAATACACCAGGCTGCCCTCTGATTTGAGTTGATGGCCTGGTTCATGATTTTATACTTAAAAGCTTTTTCCCCACTGCACCTAACTGGTAATGAGTGTACTTAGGAACAATGAAATGGTCAAGAGTAAGTCAATGGAAAAAAATTAATTAAAAATAATAATTCAAGAAAAAAGAGCCCTGGCTGGTGGCACAGTGGATACAGTGCCAGCCCGCAAACCCAGAGGTCACTGGTTCAATTCCCCAGCCAGGGCACATAACCAGGTTGCAAGCCAGGTCTCCAGCCAGGTCCGTAGCTGGAGGCAGGTGAAAGGCAACCATATGTTGATGTCTCTCTCCCTCTCTGCCTCTCTCCTTTTCCCCCTCTCTAAAAATAATAAATAAAAAAAAATTTTAAAGAGTAAGTCAATGAGTTAGAAAAGAAAAGATTTGAGGACTGGATAATTTGTTTTTTAATAATCAAGACTTGATAGTATAATGTTAATATTCATAATAACCACCCAACTTTGCAAAGTGGAAATTTCAAAGAAAGGTAAACATAAGCTTAAGCTACTTCTCCAGTAGTTAAAAGGCAATTGTCCCATGACTGTTAAACAGTTGGTAAAACCAGGTTGTACCCGATTTATAAACACAGAACAACCAAAAATATTTTTCTCCAGAAAAATGTGGACTTGGGATGATATTTTATTTCTGTGCATGTAATCTCTGCAAATGCCAACAGCTTCAGCTTTTACCCTGCTGCAGCTGGTTGGACCTTGAAATCAAATACATAGTAGGACTCATAACCAAAGGTGCCAACAGCTCACATGGGAAGAATCAGATTGGGAAGGAGGTGACAGAGACATTTTTGAGGGAATTTCTAGGAAAATTCCTGGAAGAAACTACAAATGTCTATATGAGAGGTCACAAATCCAAATGCCAGGAGAAGCTAGGGAGTTCATGTAAATGAGAGAAGTGAGTAGTGGTGGGGCTTTATGGAGCAATGGTGACTCTCCTCCAAGTGGAGAGCATGTGCCCTGTATAATAGGAGCAGCCAGTACTCAGCTCCAGCCAATTGTTTCCAAGTTGGAAAGCGACCAAATATTAACAGATTTGATTTCTCAAGAGAAACTGGGCTCCAGGTGTGTATATAAAATCTTCCCATTTTAAAAACTAACATGCAAGTCAAATAAACACGTTTCTAAGCTCCCAAAGATCCTAGACCTCCATGTTGTCACATGGATGTCCAAGAAATAGAACCTGAGGGATGTGATGGGGACCAATTTTATATTTTCCTTACTTGACCTTGGTCACAAATTATTGGTGCTGCACATGTAAGCTGGTCTCCTACCAAAGAAGAGAATGAATGGACCTGAGGAAAACGTAAGAGGTCAGTGAATTTGCATTGTTAAAGAGTTCCCAGGTGTTGTAAAATAAATGATCCGGAAAGAAAAGGGACTCAGAAAGTCAAAGAGAAACATAAAGCAAAGTCAGAGTCTGGTTACTAAATAAATGTAACATGGGAATAAAGAGGAAATGTCCCACTCCTGTTTGGGGAATAAAAATAGAAGCATGAGACTGTGCCCAAGAGGGATAGATTTGGACCTTCTGGAGAAGGGAAAGCGGGGCAGCTAGCAAGATCATCATGAGGTTTGCTAAGAATCTATGGAGGTAGCTATCCAGGGGGTCTCCTTCAGGTATCTAAAGTAGCATTGCTTAAAGTGAATTCCATGAGAAATTAAGGAAATTCACAGGAAGACAGAGGGTAGGGGGTCAATCATCAAATACACTGGGAAATTTCTAATTAAATCTGTTTCCTTCCTGTACTATGTTGTAGAGCCTTTAATATAGATTCTCACCTATGGAACCATGCAAAAGCAGGACAAAGCACCCAAATGTATTTGACTGTAGAATCTACCTACCTACCCCACAGCATCTAATGAGACCACTATTTTACTGAATTCACAGCAAATTTAACACAGTGAAACCCCTGTGTTAAGAGATGAAAAGATGTACACATAAACACGTAACCATAAAATGCCTCCCTTCTGCCTGTGGGTGTGGGAGTAAGTAACATGACCAAAGAATCCTGGTTCATATCTCTGGGTCTCTGGTGTCTTAGGTAGGAAACTGAAGGACCTGGGGCAGAGCCAATGCTTTAACCATTTCCTCAGCCTATTTTAGAAAAAATAGGTACGTTGTGGAGTGACAGAGCTGCCCTGTAGCTGATTTGAGAACAATTGTTCTTCTGGACCATGGATTTCAATGCTGGAACAACAAGCCCCTGGCAAGGAATTGGGAGCTTGTCACATAAACCAAGAGGCATATTTGTGGTCAGGGACCTGAGGACCCAACAGGAGAACTTTAAAATGAGATTTGAAGGGGATAAAGTAGAATGTTCAGATGAAACTCTAAAATCATAGCCCACTAAGGGGCAGCAGGTGTGGGCTAGAAATAAGAGACCCAGCCGCAGAGATGCCAGGCAGTTCTCCTGAGGAACTGGAGAGTAGCAGCAGGTCACAGGCATAGTGGGGACACGTTTGCCAACTGCTCAGAGAGGCGCAAAGGGACCAGGACCGCATTCCTCCGGAGAGACAAGCGTGATCTAGAGAAAGGGTGAGGTTGAGCACGCAGCAGAATACCATGCCAAGGATGGGACAGGGCGGGTGACAAGTGCACATGATCACAGTCACTAAATGGGTGTTAGGAATGTATACACAAGTAAAAGAAGTCACAAATGTCAGAGCAGAAGTAAAACTGAGAGCATATGGATGAGATATTTCAGAAAGGTGAAACATGAAAGGATTTTGCTGGCAGTGTATATACTACAGGCTTCCCAGGCAAAGAGAGGCTCTGGTGGAGGCTTTCTTGCTTAAGATATTTTTAATTGGCAGAGGAAGAAGATGAAATAGGGATGGGATGTGGGTATTTATACAGGATTTTGCCCATCTAATGAATTGTTGACTTTCCTTGCTAACCATTTCATGAAATGGTAGAGGAAGCAATGAGGGGACTACTTACTCAATATGTCATTCTGACCAGGAGGCATCCAACCATTTGATGGTGTGGGAGGCACAGGAAACTCAGGAAGAAGTTACCAGATTATTTTGTAGTTCTACCACCACAGAAATAAGAAACCTGATGCATCCTTACATTATGCTCTTTACTCCCCTTCCTACCTCTGCTCCTTCTTACTTTCTTCTGATGCATCCTGGCCCATCCTAATAAGAACTCCAGCCCAGAATTCAGGGTAGCCACCAGGGGTTTTAGGGTGGAAGAGTTGCCCTGTTTTTTTTTTTTTGTTTTGGTTGGTTGGTTTATTTTTCTTCTTCCCAGGAAGTTGAGGAAAGCAAAGATCCTTCAATCCAAAGACAGCAGGAAAGACATGCCACTTGTATTTCATGCTGGAACTCAGAACCCATTAGGACACAAAGCCGGTCTTAAACATAGCAGTGGAGTTCTACCATTATTTGAGTGTTTACCTATTCCTAACAACCCCTGCAAAGTAGGGAATGTTATCCCGATTCAAAGATGAAGAAACTAAGGAATAGAGACTAAATGGCTTGCCAAAGGCTGCAGAGGAAGTACAGGACTACTAACCTGCGGCTTGACCAAAGCCTTTCTAGACTAGAATGTCTAACTAGACATTCTTCAGTTCCACCAATCTGTCTCCCAAACCAGACCTGGATACCTAATGGGTTAATTGGCTTTTGTAGGTTAGCCTAGGAACTCAATGTCAACACAACATTGTTTCTATGGGGAAATGTGCTCAGAGTGACAAACAAGTGGCTTAACCAAGGAACTTCTGTAACCTGACCTATCATATGCAGGCACTGCCTCCCGGTCATTAAGGCTATTTGTGGGAGGAAGAGAGGTGAGGTGAAGGCTCATTCAGCCTGTATCTCCTCAGACACAACAACACCATTCCAGTCTAGCTTTGCGTTTGCAGTTTCAAACCCATCTACAAAATGACCCCTGTAGTACCTGCCACAGAAGGCAGTGGTGAGGAACACACTGGGGAGCCTTGTGTGTGTAGACCCGCTAGTGCAGTTTCAGCACACACAGCTCTGGATATGAGATTCTCAACCGATGGTGGGAGGAGCCGGGACTGGAGGGGGTAGAAGGGAAGGCAAAGCCAAGCTGTTTCTTTAGGGGCCCACCTGGGAATTGTGGTAAAGTGAGGCTGCTGATCTGCTTCTGGGGTGTGTCCCTGCTTGCCCAGACAGTTCCTAGTTTCTAGTTTGATTTGATCAGGACACAGAAAGTGGCTTCATCAGCAAGAGCCTCAATTCCAGCTAAGTGGCCTGCCCTCTCTGGGTGTTCAGGGATCATGTTCTAATCAGCCCTCCTAGCCCACCTGGGCTGTAACTGCCCACCTTCATGGGCTGAGGGGTGTGTGGATGTTAGTGAAGCATGGTTCAGAATCCCAAAGCCCCAGGACAGCTAAGCAGTTGCTGGAAAACCTGAGAGACACACATCTACCTCTGCCCCTTTCCCTCCGGGAGCAGGATTTCAGAGTAGGATTTCAGTCTGTCGTGTTTGACTTTGTTCTCTGAAAACTGAGAGCAAGCTCATTCAGAGCCCTCTAGCCTTGGCCAAATCAGCCTGAAGGGGATTTTCATTCCATGAATAAAACTTCAAAGGAAGAAAGGATTGCTAAAAGCAACCCAACACTGAGTTGGGGTTTTTTGGGGTGTTTCTTTTGTTTGTTTTTGTTTTTGCTTTCTTTTTTTGGATGGTGGAAGGGAGCTATTTTCTGTTGGCAAGGACAGATATTAACTAGAAAAACACTCTAGAGACTCAAGCCCTCAGGATAGGAAAACCCGAGTCGTCTCTCCAGCTGTCTCTCCTAAGGGTTACCCCCAAAGTGGCAGTACCATGTGGTGGCATTCACATCACTATGGCAGTTCTCAAGTTGGGCGGAGCTGCAGGGAGACCCAGGGTGGCAGAGAGGCAGTGTCTGTGAGCCTGTGTGGTACAGTGGATGGACTGTCACAGAAAAGCTCCCTGTCTGACCTGTGTGTACACTGACACGTGCACACATATGTCCTGGGTGCTGCGTTCAGGGAGGATCTGATTGCAGACCTTGTCAGGCTTTGTGCAGGAGTCTTACCCTTAGGAGAAGATATTGTCAGGTGCCAGGCAGAATTCGGGAGTGCCTACCATAGTCCCCGGAAACAAACACAAACGGTCTTGTGTGGAAGAGAAAGGTCGCTGTTCAGGGAGAATAGACTGTCTGGAGCCCAGGCTTACCCTTGAAGGTGTAGAGAGGCTGCTATGAATGGTGGGTTTGTTTGGCCCTTTGTTACTTGGGGCAAGAGAGGAGACCAGAGACCAAGAGGGAGGCCCAGAACTCAGACTCTGTGGCAGAGCGCCAAGGGTTCCTAAGCAGCCAAAGCCAGCCAACCTAGAGCTGGGGTCCTGGGGCCATGCCAATAGCCGGGGTAGCAGTCGTGGGCCAAGCCAGCCCACAGGCAAGAATGAGAATTGCCCAGCTTTGCAGTTACGAGCTTTTGTGGCTCTGGCTGACTTTTCCATTTCTCGCAGACACCTCTAGGGTATAGCAACAGGAGCTGGGACCGAATTCCAGCCAGTGCATCATCAAGGACTGGTCTCAGTTTGCTAATTGGTACCATGAGAAGGTTGTTATGGCTTAGAAGAGAAGCCCCATCCAGAGCTGGTATGGAGCAGCCATGCTAAATGCAAGCACACTTGTACTATCAACCAGGGCATTATTTTTATTCATTCCCCGATACCCTCTTCCTTGGGAGCCATATTGAATAAAACTTCTGTTGGCCATAAAGCTATTGTAGGTAATAATTCACTTTCCCATTTTTGTTATTCGATAATATCCATGTTCCATTTGATCAGTGTTTCTGCTTACCAAGAGGTAATTGATTTAACTCCATTCCAGATCAAAATAATAATAATAACCCACTAGTTAGCCTATGCAGTCTTTGTTATGAGTAAATGCACCAATACTATTCCACATTAAGAAATGTTGACAGCAACTTCATACTTGGGAAGAGTCCATAGAACGAGTGATCTCCTCGCTAGGAAGGTCCCTTAAGGACAAATGATCTGTCAACAAATTTTGTAGGTAATTTTTCACACATGAAAATGACTGAAATATCTTCACAGATAAGTAAGAGGGCTCCATATTTATGCTATAAAATATTGTGCATGCTCGGCAGATTTCTCCCTCCTTTCTGTTTCTTTTTGTTTCCTTTAGCCCCATCTTGAGCTCTCCCATCTTTTCTGTTCCCTGTGTTTCTGCTCACCCACTTCTGATCTCAGCCCATCCGTTCACCACCCTAGATTTTATTGGGTGCCACAAACACCCCTCTTGACCCCAGCATGAAAAAAGAGCCAGGGAATACCTTGCCCTGTAAAGCTGAAGTACACTGAGCCAAGACAAATCTGCTGGCAAGAACCGTGGGCACAAGAGTCATGCTCAGAGAACAAAAACAGCTATTTATAAAGCCTCTCTCCTGATTGACGGGGGCTCACTTTCCCTTGCACCAAAGGGCCACTGCCCCCTCTCAGAAAAGCTTCTTCCATCCACAGCTCGGTGCCTGAAGGTCACCAAGTGCCCATTCCAATGAGCAATGAGAACAGGGGATAGCATGCAGGGTAGATTAGATGTGGTGACAAGCTTTCTGATGGCCCAGGGCAGCTGATTGAGCAGGAAACACAGATGGCCTCTGCAGCACCTGTGAGATGACAGCCCTGGGCCCCTTACAAAGCTTGACATCCTGGCCTTAGAATCAAGCCCACCTACTTTCCCCCCCTCTTTTTTAAACATTTGATCTAAACTTTGGTTAACATAATCACTAAACTTCCAAGGGCACTTGAGATTCAAAACATGTCAAATGTTCACAGATCAAGAATTCTTGATATTTTTACTAATAGCCATCATTCAATTTTAATTCACCTTGGGTTGCACTTGCCTTTTGTGTTGGTTGATTTTGCTAGATTATTATTTACCTTCATAACCTGACACTAGTCTATAATCTTCACTAGTAGTAGCAATAACACAACCAATAGCCCAGAAAATGCTCTAGAGTAATAAGTGAGATGGTTTGTTTTGTTTTTTAATTAAGATAAACCTTATGAAAATTTATAATTAATGTAGGCTAGACATATTTTTCCCCAAATGTGTAGTTTTGGGCCTATACAGTGCTTTTTTAAAAAAGTTGAATTACTTGCCAACTCTAATTATCAGGAGATTTTTACGTACAAGCACATATTCCTTTTTTTTCCAAAATGGCAATTCTGGAAGTAGCTGGGCATCACACTCCTTCATAGGGGCCACTGCGGAACACATGGGCCCTCCCTCCCTATCCTGGATTGTGTTATGGCAGATTATTCAAGGAGCTTGGAGAAACCCCAGAAATCAGTGGTTCAGAGCTGGCCTGACACAGGAGGCCTCACTGAATCACAACCCACACAAGGAACCTGATTATTATCAAAGTCCAAACCACACAGAAGAATACCTCCACTTCAAGGGCTCCTGTTTCTAGAAATAACTGTAGTGTCCTCTTTGTGCCTTTCTAAGCCCAAAGAAATGTTTTCATGTTTTGATGACTTCAAAAGTCTGTTGCCCTTAAAACTCCTTAGATTATCAGAAAAGGGCCATCAGAAGCTCATTGCCTTTGCTGTTAAAAATGCCCAGGAGCCAGCTTGGTTTCACTCCTGGCTGACTTGAAAACAAGCTATTCACAGGCTGTCAGGGGGATGACTGAAACCAGCCCTAAATTGCTAACAAATATGAAAGAACATTTTTAATTAGTATCATTTTTCCCTCACCTGTCAAGTGAAGAGACTCAACGAACTATTGTGCAATCAATGTTATTTTTTTATAAAGCCAGGGGAAATTAAGAAAACCCAGAAATGGAGTCAACCCACAGTGTCACTGCTGCTGTTCCCCACTCCTCCATGTGACTATGAGTCCCTTCGAGCACAGATGAGGGTTCACCAGGAGAGTTTAGAGCCTAACAGTGAACCTGGACATTTTGTAAACCTGGAAACCAGCCTCAGGACAACTGGTTAAGGATTAGTCATCTTCAGCTGAAAGGTGATTATGAGGAGGGAAGAAATGCTGAACCAAAAAAAAAAAAAAAAAAATAGAGAGAGATGCAAAAAAGGCATTCTAGAAGTCTTTCAAACATCGTTGGTTTTATTTTCTTCAAAATATTATTGGCTGCCTGGGATAGACCCCCACACATTGCTGCCTCCGCCACATTACTCCTGCCTCCACCCTAGCAGCCACTGGAGAATATCTCCAGTGATTGTGTCTCCTAGCAACAAAAATGACAGTTAGTGAGCTCCTACCAAGCATTAAACACCTGTCTGTGCTTAGCCTTGGCCACAGAAGTTTCACAACTTTGTTGGGCAGAGAATAATATTCCCATTTTGTAGAAGAGGAAATGAAGGTTCAAAGCACTCATATAATTTGACTAGCCAGTAAGTGGCCAAGCTGATCATGACCCCTAGCCTCTCAGATTCCAAATGCCATGTTCTTGTACAACTGAAGGTGAATCAGTCAAAAACTAGTGCCACGTGCTGCAGCAGCAGACCTCCAGCAAGGGCTGAGAAAAAAGTGGCTGGGAGATATCTTCAAAAGAGAAGAAGGAACACAGGCATTCAGGCTCTCTGGTTAGCATGGAGGTGGGACAGGGGAGGAAATGGGGGCTGTGCCCCCACCCCCTTCAAACTGTGGGATATCACATGATTATAAGCTTTTTTGCAAAGACTTTGGAAAGGTCTCAGTGCAAGAGTTAGTAAAGAAAAAGAAAGAAAGGGAAGATAAGGCAAAGGGGAATTCACTTCAATTTGTGAATTTCCTAATTTTTAGCAGCAGTACTCGTAAGATCCTTCTGAGAATGGAAAGAGATAGTGTATGTAAAATGTTCAGCAGAGTGCAAAACCAAAAGGCCAAAGTTTCCCTGAAAGAGGCTTTCTCTACTTCCAGATTGACAACTTGTCGGCACTCCATGCTGTACAGATCTGCTCTGACAGTGTAGACAAAACAGTGCAGAAGAATCCAGATTACCGCTCCCTGGTGTCTTGGTATGCAATGGCAGTAGGCCGGGGGGTTTGGTTTCCTTCCTAATCTCCTAGCAGCTGAGAAAGAAGGCAGCCCATAACCCAGGGGAACCCACCTCAGAAAAGCCTGCCAGTGAAGTTCTTGGCAACAACACCCCAACATACACAAAGAAACATTCTGATATCACTTGGCCTAAAGCTGACGACCTCCAGGGCCCACCAGGAATGGCTAACTTTAGTCATGCATTGTTCTGGGAACTGCCTTACCAGGTCAGCCTTTATCCCAATAGGAGTCTCTTTTCCTCTCTGGTCCTACTCCTATGACCCCTGCCTTCATATTTTCAACCATTTGAGCGGTAAGAACAGAAGCAACCAAACAATCCCCCTTCATATCATTTGAAATAAAGGCTAGTAGCTATTTTTCTCAATAACCAGATAAGCAACCTTCATTAGGAAGACAGTACTTTGATTATTGGCAAGGCATCAGTAGCACTCAATCAACAAACATGAAATGTATATACGGGATGTGGACTTCGTATAGATCAAGATCTGTTCTAGATGATTTTATATCTCTCATTTAATATATTTTTTTATTTTATTTATTATTTTTAGAGAGAGGGGAAGAGAGAGAGAGAAGGAGAGAGACATCAATGTATGGTTGCCTTTCACCTGCCTCCAGCTACAGACCTGGCTGGAGACCTGGCTTGCAACCTGATTATGTGCCCTGGCTGAGGAATCGAACTAGCAATCTTTGGGTTCGCAGGCTGGTGCCTTATCCACTGTGCCACCAGCCAGGGCTCATTTAATATTTTTAACACTGTGTTAAGTATTGGCCTATTTTGTGGGAAAGAGGCTCAGAAGAGTGAAAAAACTGCTCAAAGTTGTACGACCCATAAAAGCCAGAGTCAGAATTTGAACCCAGGGATCCTTGATTCCATTCTGGGCTCTTTACTTTAAGCCACACTGCACTCTGTTACAATGACTGGCTGAAAATGGCCTGTATTGAACCTGCAGTAGGAGGTGACTGAAGGGCCACTTAGATTTATCACCTAGGTTACTCTGTTCCACTCCGTGTTTGGGCTGGTTCAAGGGCACACTGCCTCTGCCCCATTTCTGAGAGAAGAAAGGTGCAGGGTGTCCTGGGAGCATATGGCTTTATCAAGGATCAATTCTGGTTTTCCTAACTGTCTCAGACTGTATAAATTCAAGAGCCAGAGGTTCCTATGACAAATGTGATCCAAACTCCTCTAGAACCCTCCTGGCCACTGGGAACTGGGAAGGCCTAGCACTCTTCATTCGTTAGACAGCATTTCTTAGGATGTGATGCCACCACTAACACCCCAGTCCCCAAGTGCATCCATTTAACAACCTGGAGAAGAAGAACCACAGCAGTCTCGTAAGTATAATAGGAGCGTACACTACCACCCCACACAATATGCAAAGTTGCTGAGGTAGTGCTACAGGGTAGCAAAATGCAGCTCTCAGGTGAGCCAGCCTGGGTTGGGTGACCCTGCTGCACTTATCTGCTTTTCCACCATAGGCAAAACCTCCATTTCCTTATTTGTAGCGACAGTACAGAACCCTACCTCGTAGGGTTCATCTGAGAACTGAAAGAGATAGTATATGTAAAATGTTTAGCAGAGTGCAAAACCAAAGGGCCATGAGAAGAATGAGTTCACTTCTAATTAATACTTGCCTAAGTCAAAACACCTAGTCTCCTGTAAGCCAGAGGGCAAATGTTAGTGCCTTGGTGAAGTTATTAAAAGCATATAAGCTCTGTGAGGACAGAGATCCTATCTTTTGTATTCATCACTTATCTCCAGGCCCTACACAGTGCCTGGCTCATAATAGGGTTCGATGGATGTTTTATGGATGAATGGGTGGATGGAAGGGTGAACAAGTGGATGAATGAATAGGCCAAACCCCGAAAGTGCTTCCTTTTGATTACAAACAGGGCTGCCCCTGGAGAATTGATCTCCCGTGCTCCTCTCTCAGGAACTGGTGCCTCCTATCTATCAGGCTATAGGGGACAAAAACCTGGGTGTGCCACTTGCACTACTCTTTCTCACTCACTTCTTAACACCCAGCCAGTGCTGTGAATTCCACCTCCTAAATTTTAGCTTGAGAGTGTATTTTCTTCTGAATTCTGTTGTCACTACCTTTCTTCAGGCCCTTCTCAATCCTGTCCAGGATTTCTATACTCCCTCCAAACTATTCCCCAGGCCTCCAGGTTTGTATTCAACCCCTTCCAATCCACTCTTCGCACTTGGGACAAAAGGATCTTTAATAAATCTGATCAGATTATCACTGCTATCATTCTCACCACCACCCCCATGTAAGGATGACCCATGACACACTAGAGACCTTAAGGTAAAGCCCAAACATTGAAGCATGGCATCCCCCACCTTTACCATCTTTCTCCTGTCTACCTTTCCAGCCTTCCCTGATCAACCCCCACCCCATCCACCCCATCCTGAGCTCCAGGTCCTCTCCAGCAGGTTTATGCTCTTTCTCTTGCCCTGTGCCATTGCCTGGATTCTCTTTCTTCATCTTCTTTGTTCCCTTCCACATCCTTCAAAATTCAACCATGGCACCGCCCGCCTAGGATTTTTTTCTCTAACTGTCCCTGGCCCCAGTAAGAATTGGATGTCATCTCCTTTTAGCTACTCCCAGTGCTTAGTGCTTAGCTCATAACACTGTGGTCTGTTTCTGTGTCTGTCCTTCTCAGATGCCTGGCTCAGGCAGTGCCATGATTTATTCTTCATTGTACCTATTACACCCCCATCTGGTCCTGGCACAATGAATGTTTCTTGAGTTGATAAATACTTTTTTCTCATACCAAAGAAGTGCTTTCTCAGAAGCATAGTCTCAGTCAGCACTTTTGGACAATCATGTGGCCAGTCAAGATAATTAACCAAGGATTAGGGTGTGACCTGTGACTCTGGAAATACCTATTAGACATGTGGAGACACATGTTATCAATCAAATGTCAAGATACATGATCTGACAAATATGATCACATATTTTTCTGTTGTAGAAAAATTTGAATGTATATTTATGTAGCTACCCAACCTGATTTGTCATTTCTGCTTTACTATGTTATCCAAATATGCCAACTCAAGACATTAAAATAATAGCTAATAAATAGCAAACATTCTTGTTGAGCTTACTATGCAGCAAGCATCATGTGAAGTGCCTTGCAATCATCTCATCCAATCCTCCCCACTACACTTTGAAGCAGATCTTTTCACTATCTCCATTTTACAGATGAGGAAACTCAGGCTTAAAATTTTGCCAAGGGTTACACAGCCACAATGGATATGTAAGCAGCAATGGACAGTAGTCTGTTTGACCCTTTCAGTCATTCTTCGATATTGACCTCACCATGACCTCTTAACCCTATTAGATCATCAGAAGAGTCACTTTTGGACAAAATAGCTTGTGGCTTCCGGAAACTTTTATTAAAACTCTAAATCGCCTGGCAATAACTTTCAAAAGTCATGATTCAGACCTGTGGCGATATTTGAAAATGGCATCACAAAAAATAAAAATAAAGAAAGAAAGAAAGAAAATGGCATCACAGAGCAAGTCTCCTGGCTACAGAGATGCTCTCACTGCTGGAGAAGAATGCTCAACCTTGACATTTATGACAATCTGTGTTTTCCCTGCTATTGAGTCTTTTGCCATCATTGTCTATTGAAAGACACTGACCCTCATCCCATCCTCCCTGAGAAATTTTCTCTTTCAGCTTGAGTCACGGTCCTCTTCCTTACTTGTCATTTCATTGGGATCTAGAGCAGTTTCTCAAAGTCCTGACAACTGAGCGAGCACCTGCATAGTGATCATCTGGGTGCTTATAAAATGCATATCGCTGGGCCTTATCCTACAAACACCACACAGCAACTCTGCACATGGGAGCTCGGGGAGTGGCATTTTATTCCAATTCCTCAGCTAACTGCTATGAATACTAATGTTTCAGAACCACAAATGTAGTCTCCAGATGCTCACAAGTCCAAGTGTGGTTCCTGAATCAGCATCAGCAGCTTGTTAGAAAACAAGGTATCCTTAGGCCCCAATCCTGAACTACTGAATCACAACTTGCATTTTAATGAAATTCCCAACTGACTTGTATTTACATTACAGTACATGCAGAGAACCAGCGACCTAGAATAATGTTTCCCAACATTTTTTCACATCATGACATGCACAGAAAGCAAAAGATTTTTTTTTTTTTTTTTTTTTTTTTTTTTTTGGAATGCAGATGAAAATGCCTGCTGTGAAATAGTCAGCTCCAGACCCCAGCCTGGCCACCTTGAAAGTGCATACCTGTGAAGCAGCACAATGGGCATAAATCCCAAAAGTCTTGCTTATTATTATTTCCTTCATGATTTATCATTTCTTGTCATGCAAGCTAAGGAAGGAGTCAGAAAGGCTACTTCCCAATCAACTGGTCTTAGAAATCTTCAAGTGATGAAAGAACATAGTCTTATCTTCAAGTTCAGGTGGACCCTTTGAGAAATGCAGAGGAAAAGGTTGTGTCTGCTATTCAGAAGAGTCATATGCTATGGCCTAAGGAGTACTAGAAAGAAATAAGAGCCTTTTCCCCCTGAAAAATGCTCCTTTCCGAATGCTCAATATCACTAGTCATCAGAGAGATGCAAATTAAAACCACAATAAGATACCACTTCACACCTGTCAGAATGGCAATCATCAGCGAATCAACAAACAACAAGTGTTGGCGAGGATGCGGGGTGAAGGGAACCCTCATACACTGTTGGTGGGAATGTAGGCTGGTGCAGCCACTGTGGAAAACAGTATGGGGTTTCCTTAAAAAACTGAAAATGGAACTGCCTTTTGATCCAGCAATTCCACTACTTGGACTATACCCAAAGAATCCTGAAACACCAATTCATAAGAACCTATGCACACCTATGTTCATAGCAGCACTATTTACAATAGCCAAGTGCTAGAAACAGCCTAAGTGCCCATCAGTGGATGATTGGATCAAAAAACTTTGGTACATTTACACAATGGAATTCTATATAGCAGAAAGAAAGAAGGAACTTGTACCCTTTGCAACAACATGGATGGAACTGGAGAGTATTATGCTTAGTGAAATAAGCC